>PVHP010042744.1:0-14847 GCA_004024765.1 Zapus hudsonius
CCCCATCTTCTGCTCAGTTCCCTGAGTCGTGGTGGATGAGTATTAAGGCTGCTTTAATGTTGTGGGTTTAGGTTTCTTTGTGTCGAAAATTGTTGGTTTCTGTCACCATGGCTTATCCTGTGTTGATTGAATGGCTGTGGCTGTGGGTCCCTTGTTCGTCCCGTCATTCTCTGCGGGATTCCATATAGATCCTCCATGATATGGCTGTGGTGGCTCATCTCTTGCCAGGATCTCAGCTATCTGCCTATGGTCAGATGTTAGGATTAGATGGGCCACAGCTCTCTCGGTGCATCTTGAAAAATACAAACACATTCTCCATCGGAGAGTGAGATCAGTCTAGGTTAACAAATATACACAATTCTGGATTACCAAGATTCTTCTTTTAGTAGCCTCCCCTTCAGTTGCTCCCATAGTGCATCTTTTCTTGTGAGCCCAAGAGTACAGGATCAGGTGCCTATCGCCCTGAATCTCCATTTCCAGTCAAGGGCTCCCCCTCCCTAAGGGGAATCTTTGACCAAATTTAAAAGCTGTTTGTTCAAAACACAATCTGCAGTCATGAGTAGGCTGACCACACCACCTACTGGGAGAGAACAGCAAACCAAGAAAGGAGCACTTGTGCAATGGAGGAGCCTGGGCCTGGGGGAGACAATCAACAGCTATTAAATTCGGCCAAATATTTCACTCAGTAAGGGGGAACCCTTGATTGGAACTGGGGATTCAGGGAGATATGCAATGGATCCCGTACTCGTGGGCTCCCAAGAAAAGATGCACTATGCAAGCGACTGATGGGGAGACTACTAAAAATAGAATCTAGGTAATCCAGAAATGTGTATATTTGTTAACCTACACTGATCACACTATCCGATGGAGATTGTGCTTGTATTTTTCAGGATGCAGCGAGAGAGCTGGGGACCATCTAACCCTACCAACTGACCATAGGCTGATACCTGAGATTCTGGCAAGAGAGGAGCCACCACAGTCATACTGTGGAGGATCCATATGGAATCCCGCAGAGAAGGACGGGAGGAACGAGGGACCCACAGCCACAGACATTCAGTCTACACAGGATAAGCCAGTGAGACAGAAACCAACGATTTTTGACACAAAGACCCCTAAGCTCACAACCTTAAAGCAAACTTATTACTCATCCACCACGACTCAGGGAACTATGCGGAAGAGGGGGCGGAAAGATTGTAAGAGCCGTCCGTGGTGGGGGAGACTATCCAGAGGCATGGCACCCTTCAGTATCAACACACTTGGGCCAGGAGGACCTGGCTGAGTACTAGGCTATCCAGGGTCCCCTGCCACAAGGACTAATCCAGACAGCCCACGGAGGAGGATATCCAGCTGATTGGGGATGGGGAGGGGGACAGTGGGGAATTGAGGATAACAACTCATTGTTTGCCCACTGAATAATGTAAATCATTATGGACAATAAATATATATTTAAGACTTAAAAAAAAGCTGTTTATTGTCTCCCCCAGGCCCAGGCTCCTCTATTGCATGAGTGCTCCTTTCTTGGTTTGCTGTTCTCAACCAGTAGGAGGTATGGTCAGCCCATTCATGGCCACAGACTGTGTTTCATGCCAGTGGTCTCTGTTTACTCCAGCATTGATCAGCTTCCCCTGGCATTTTGTGCAGTGCCTTCCAGCACTACACTAATTACCACCTGGGGGCTGGTTACCATTCCAGACCTTGAAGGGTCTCTAGATGCTGATCGATGGCATTCTGTGGTTTCTTCAGCAACAGGGTTTTGCCTCAGGCCTGGGGAGGGCATGCAAGGGCTTTGACAGAATTCTGTCTTGTTTTTGGAACCTCATGGGTCACTTTGGTCAACAGCTCAGTGAGGGAAGGAATGAGTGACTGGGACCAGGGGTTGTCAGACTGATCAAATATTCACAGGCTTAGACTCTCTCCCCTACTACTCATGGCCCCTCTTGGCAGATGACACCCACTACTTACTTGCTCAATAGGTTACAGTATGCTCGTGAGGATTTTTGAACCTAATTTGGTTTAGCCTCATGCTTAAGCCATTCCCCTCCCCCCATCCCTTACCCCTTATTAATAACCTCTCACTTCTTTCTACTAGTCTGCATAGAGTTTATGGTTAGCCTGGTTAAGGACCACATATGAGGGAAAATATGCGGCATTCAATTCTCTGTTCTTTTGAGTGTTCACTTAGTAAGATCTGCTCAAAGTCAGACCATTTTTTCCTAAATTTTGATATGTCATTTTTCCTTTCAGCTGAGTAGAATTCCATCGTGTAAATATACCACAGTTTCGCTGTCCATTCCTCCATGGATGGGCATTTGGGTTGATTCCAATTCTTGGCTATTATGAATTGAGTTGCTATAAATATAGTTGTACAAAATTTTCTGCATCGAGATGTGACATCTTGCTGGTAGATGCCTAGTAGAGGGATAGCTGGGTCCATTGGTAGTTCTATGTCCATTCGGTCTAGGTGTCTCCACACTGCTTTGTGTGTTCATAGTGGTTGAACGAGTTTGCAATCCCACCAGCAGTGAATGAGGGTTCCTTTTCCCCCGCATCTTTGCCAGCAATGATTGTTGTTGGTTTTCTTTATGATTGCCATTCTGCCTAGGGTAAGGTGGTACCTCACTGTGGTTTTGATTTTCATTTCCCTGATGCTTAAGGATGCTGAGCACTTTCTTAGATGGGACAAGGCCATTTGTGTTTCCTCCTCTGTGAATTCTCTGCTGAGATCAGTTCCCCATTTTGTGAGGGGGCGTTTGATATTTTATTATGTATTTTTGAGTTCTCTTTAAGATCTGGAGATTAGGCCTTTGTCTGAGTTATAGCTGGTCAAGATCGTCTCCCCGTTTGATACGCTTTGAGTATTGTTTGTTTGTCTGTACAGAAGCTTTTGAGCCTGATCAGGTCCCACTGGTTAAGTGATTGTTGCATTTCTTGGGCTGCTGGGGATTTGCTCAGGAAATTTTTCTCTATTCCTATTTCATGTAGAGTTCCTCCTATTTTTTTTCTACCAGGGTGTTCATGGTTACAGGATTTATATTCAGGTCTCTGATCCATTTGGAGTTGATTTCTGTGCGTGGTGAATGGAGTGGGTCTATTTTCATTTTTTTTACACGTGTTTATCCAATTCGTCCAGCAACATTTGATGAAGATGCTATCTTTGGTCCAGGGTACATTGTCGGCCCCCTTGTCAAAGACCACTGAATTTACTTCCATTTAAAGCTGGGTCTTTAGTTCTTTTCCATTGATCTATTTCTCTGTTTTTATGCCAGTACCATACTGTTTTAGTTACTATAGCTTTGTAGTATGTTTTGAAGTCAGGCATGGTGATACCTCCTGAGTAGGCTTTTTGACTTAGAATAGTTTTGTCCTTCCAAATAAGTTTAGATATTATTTTTTTTCTATGTCTGTGAAGAAAGAGGTTGGGATTTTTATCGGCATAGCGTTGAATCTGTAAATCGCTTTTGGCAGGATTGCCATTTTTACTATATTGATTCTCCCTATCCATGAGCATGCAATATCTTTCCATCTTCTCACATCCTCCTCTATTTCCTTCTTGAGTGTTTCAATATTTTCCTTATATAAGTCCTTTACAACCTTGGTTAGTGATATTCCAAGGTATTTTATTTTCTTTGAGGCTATAGAAAATGGGACAGTCTCTCTGATGTCTTTTTTTTGTCTGTTTGTCTTCTGCATATAGTAAAGCTACTGATTTTGTGTGTTAATTTTGTATCCGGCAACATTGCTGAAGGCATAAATCATCTTCAAGAGGTTACTGATACTATTCTTTGGGTCTGACATATAAAGTATCATGTTATCTGCAAAGAGGGATAGTTTAATTTCTTCCTTTCTGATTTGTATCCCTTTTATGCCCTTCTGCTGTATAATCAAATTTAATCAATTGATTGTCTAGCTCCTCCCGTAGTTGGTTCACCTTCAATTCACTTAATGTGTTTCTGAATTCATTCATATTTCTCTCCATTAAATTCAGTCTGGAGTCTATGCTTGTATTGGTGAGCTTCATGTTATTCATGTCTTTTTTCATAGTTTCCATATCAGCCATTAACTGCTTCATGTTTGCATTGCAGTTGTGGTCAGGAGTCCTATTATTCTCTCTTTGGGATTTTATATTTGTTGTCTCCACTTCCTTGCCAATTTCCTGTTCCATAATGGGACTAGGGGCCCTGAGTTTGTGAGTTCTGTGTTTAATTTCTGTGGGTTTTTTTCTTTGGTTTCTGTCCATGTCCAGGTAGGGGAGTGGGACTCAGGCACCCTGGGGAGTGCTGTTCAGCCCACTTTGCTTCCAGTGGAAAGATCACCAGGTTTGATCTTAAACAGAGGTCTTTCCTGTTGGTGTGTTCTGCCCCCAGCCAGGCTCAGATCTTTACCCATCAGGATCCCTCTGTATGTGACTATTTCGTCTTTGAGCCACCTCATTGGCCCCTCTCCCCGATTGGTATGCTGCAGTAGAAACAGTCCCAGCACCCCCAACTATAGAGCCCAGTGTTTTCCCACCTGACTGCAGCAAGCAGATCTGCCATGCTATCTCCCCACTAGGGGCAGAGACTCAAGGCTCTAGACTCTCCTTGGGCCAATACTTGGTGGACCTGTTCTGATTCCACGTGCCAACCCAGGCCCAGCTGCCCAGACTCAAGAGCATGGTCAGAGCTTCCTATTGCTCATGTAAACCATGTTTTCAAATTCCTGGACCAACCTGTGTCTTCCCTTCAGTGGCACACTGTCCCTGGTGCTTGCCGAAGTCATCTGTGCCCTCCTGGCAGTGGCGCGTGGTCCCTGCCTGAACTGGCCTCTGCCCTCCCAGCAGTGACAGAGGTGGCCAGGTATGTGCCAGAGGCCTGGCCTCGCCCACAGCTGCTGTCCCGAGTGGGCTTTCGGAACTGAGTTAGGTCAGTTTGCCCTAGAAGCGTGTCTGCCTGTGTGTGTGTGTGTGGGAGGGTGGGGCGTGGAGAGAAGTGCGCCCAAGTATTGGTCACTGGAGGGAAGGGACTCCGGGAGGGAGAGATGCTCAGCTGGCAAGGGCTTGGGAAGCACCTGGGAGGAGAGATGGGCAATGCATGGAGCTTGGGGTGGGGGAGAGGCGGCTCTCCATTCCTCTGCAGAACAGAAAGCCACAGGGGAACCCTGTCTGGGCTGGTGCAGGAGCTGAGGAGAGGGTGGGCTTGGGTTCAGGGCTAGCTGGGGTCCGGAGTTTGGATCCAAGCTGGAAAATCAAACCTTTACGGAGAGAATCCTGGCGAGGCTGCTACTCGTCTGCCATCATGCTCTGCCTCCCCCACAGTATATCTTTAGTGTAGAAGGAATTTTCAATTCACTTTTTTTGTTGTTTTTTTGAGGTAGGGTCTCGCTCTAGTCCAGGCTGACCTGGAATTCACTATGTAGACTCAGGCTGGCTTTGAATTCACGCCGATGCTCCTACCTCTGCCCTCCTGAGTGCTGGAATTAAAGGTGTGCGCCACCATACCCGGCCACTATTTTTTTTAAAGAAAATTATTTATGGATGTTACTGGTTTAGTATTAGCAATGGCTGACACAATGCATATATACAGCTAATCTGGAAATACCAATATCTGAAGACAATGACTTTGAGAGTCCCTCAATAAATGATTAAGAAAGGCCCAAGTGCCCATTGTTGAGACTCATCATTCTTTTGTGTGGCTTATTTGCCTAATAGTACAAAATTTGAACTTGATACAATGAAGAATAAGAGAGATGAGAAACATAATGTCTTTTTGAAGCCTGTAACAGAATCACTAGGCCACATCAGGTTGGTGAGGATTTTCCATGTGCCAAACTAAATGCTTTACTTGGGCTGTTTTTATGCCCCTGGCATCCCCGGGACTGTTTCATTTTTATAAAGCAGAAATCTACCATGGATGTCATCATGTTCAATGGGAGCAGTGCACAAGATTGAAAGTTCAGTTATATATCATTCTCATGATGTCAGTCAAGAACAATGCATAGCCCCATTGCAAACTTGTGCTTATTTGTTTGGTGTGTCACTTTTTTTCTACTGGTCAGGCTTGAGTGTCCTGAATTGTAGTTATCAGGCTATTTGGCATAGAGTCAAATGAGAAATGTATCCCATTAGTTTTTGGTGTATTGTCTTTTTAAAATAATCTGTTTGTGGTGCTGGGGATGGATCCCAGTGCCTCTGTGTTTTCAATAAGGAAATTATATATATATATATATATATATATATATATATATATATATATATATATATATTTAAAAGAATCAATCTGAAGACCTAGGTATTTAGTTACTGTCCTGTAAAGAAGGTAAAATAATTATGTATTTACAGGATTTTAACAAATATCTAGCTGGAAATAAGTTAATTTGTCTGATATCATTGCATACACTTGTAATTTTTATAAACCTAGCACAATTCCTAGCATGTTCATAGAATTTGAACTAATATTTGCAGAATGAATTTACTTTAGCCAAACAGAGATTAAAAATTGCTAAATTACTAAGAAATGTTCCCTCTAGGATGGGGATGTAGTTTAGTGGCAGAGTGCTTGCTTAGCATGCATAAGGCCCTGGCTTTTTCTTTCAGCAACACTGAAAGAGAGGGAGAGAGTGAGAGACAGAGAAAGAGAGAGAGATTGAGAGAGAGATTGAGAGAAAGAGAGGGGGAGAACGAGGAGGAAGAGGGAAGGAAGGAAAGAAAAAGGAAGGTTTCTTATAGTAGTTACTATCAGCAAAAATTGAGGAGTACTGTCTGATTGGAACAGTATCACAAAAATCCTAATGTTTAAGGAAAAGATTTTTCCAAAATTTCCAATATTAACATTATCTCACCAGGCCACTTTTTTTTCTTGTTGACCTCTAACAGTACAGAGAGTAGTCTTCATATTTACAGCACACTAGGGAGTGCAGGATGATGGGTAAAGTTGAACTCAGGAACACTTGGATGTATTGCTGCATCTGGCCACAGAGGGTTATGATTCTGCATCTAATGCATTTGGGGACTCAATATTCTCTTGAGCTGTCCTCACAGTCCTTATTTGGCCTAGTGCTCTTTAGAGTCTGACCAGTAGTCAAGGCTACCTGGCATGGTCTGTGCCCCTCAGAGTGAAGCCTAATTATAGTCACTTTAGCTCATAAACTGCTAATCAATTCAATTGAAAATGGTTGGGTTTCTTGTACTCAGATTGTGGGATATCTTCTGTGAATGTATAAGTTGTGGTCCTGGTCTGAGAGATGCTTAAAGGCACAAATGAAAGAGTTAAATCATGATACAAAGTAGTTTGAGAATCATAGAATAAGGAACTATGAAGATCAAACTTTCCATTTATGTGGAAGGTAGGTTTAAGCCAGGTGTGGTAGCACAAGCTTTAAATCCCAGGAAAGGGAGCCAGAGGTAGGATTGCTATGAGTTGGAGGCCAGCCTGGGACTACAGAATGATTTCCAGGTCAGCCTGGGCTAGAGTAAAAGCCTAACTCAAAAACAATAAATAACAACAATAACACAAAGAAGGTAGGTTTAGACACAGTTTCCCAAGGGTTGTAACACACTTGTAAAGGTTGAAAGTAGTACTCAACTTCTACTTCCTACTTAGTTTTCTTCATCCTGTTATCTGATAGTTGTGGGACATATTTATTTTGGTAAGCTATTTTGACATTGGGGAAAGTTTCATGAAATGATTTTTGAATGGGAGCATTTTTGCAGAAGCCTTCAAAACAAACCAATACATCATTCAGCTATTTTTTATTCACAAATATTGTGTAAAACAGTCAATCTTAACCCATCCATGTCAGCCTGGAGAGTGGAGAGCAGGAAGATGGTTGGGAGCCGAATTCAAGGATGGAAAGGGTGTTGAGGATGGGGTGACCCTTGCAGAGAATGTGAGGGATGGTGTGGGGGTCAGGCACCATCTGGCAGACAAAACACATCTCGCCAGGACTACGTGTTCCCCACACTTGCTTCTTCTTGAAGGGCCATTAATCACTTTGGACCTAGTATCTGCACATTCTCTTATTTCAGGAACAGTATCCTTCTTAAATTTTATGATTCCAAATATTCAAGGGACATGAGTGGAGTAGGGAAGAATATTTTGATCGCAATTTAGTCCTATAGTCCCTGACCCAGGCTTCACTGGGAATGCTTGAGTCAATATTTTTCAGTTCTTTCATTAATATTTCTTGTAAAATACTATAAAGAAATAATAGGCAATTGCTATTTTAAGATTATAAAACAATGATACATTAGTTTGAAGGAATAGGATTTGTAGATTCTTTAGAGGCTTATTTTTCACAACCAAAAAAAAAAAAAAGCAAAAGGCATTTGCTTGCAAAGCCTGATGGCCTAAGTTCAATTCCCCAGCCATTCAGGTAAACCCAGATTGGACGTTGTAGCAGTAAGTCACTGACCATCATGCCCTTACACACGCATGCAAATGAATAATCATTTTTTATGAATAATCATTTTTAAAAACCAGTAAAATAAGAATATATCTATTTTTATGATTACATATATATTTTTTTTCTTTCCCAAATTTACTCCTGAAGATAGGAGGTTTAGGCAGGAGGATGGCTGTGTTCAAAGTCAGCCTGGACTACATAGTAAGCTGCTGTTGCAGAAAGCAAAACTACAGAAATATGTAAAGACTCTAAAAGCAGAAAGGAATGTTGTCTTAAGATCCCCATATTGAAGAAAGTAGAAAATGAAAGTCCCCCATCTTTTGGGGAAGAGTTGAAGGCAAAGCATCAGAGGTAAAGTGTGTGGTTGTCTTTTTTTGTCATGGCTACAGCAGATCAACCAAGCCAGAATGGCAAATATAAATAGAGGCTGTCTTGATTTTAGGAGAACATTTGGGAGTCTTCTGTAATATCCTTGTGCATAAGATTGTGAAACTTGCCTGCATAAGTAGCAATTAGGCAAATTCACAGCTGTTTGAACAACAGATTCAATGTCAATCTAGAGGTGGATATTTTTCCTGAAGGATCACAGGACTGCTTTTTTGGTATGTGTGTTTGTGTGTTTTAATTAAAATTAAAATTTTTATTTTTGGCTTTGTTCATACCTCTGCTCATGTATCTAATGCTGAACATCTTAAATGTTAAATGCTGTGAGGCACAAAAAGGTGCGTAGATTGTGGCCCCTGCTCAAGGAGCAGCCTGTTGGTCAGAAGTGATCCCTGAAACAGGCTTTTTTTTTTGCATTGTAGATAGCATAAAGCTGAGTGGCGTTGTTTAATATACAGGATGACAGAAACCAGATTTAAAATGATCTCAACTTGGAAGAACTCTAGGTCAAAACCTACAAGATGCAATTTAACAGTGATAGATGTAAAGTCTTGAATTTAGGTTAAGAAATTGCATATGTACAGGATATGAGAGATGTGACTTGGCAGGAGTTTCTGCAGAAAGTTCCTGGGGATTTAGTTGATCACAAGTTTAATGTGAGCCAACAATGTGGTGCAGCTTATTTTTTTAAAGCAAAACAATTTTAGGCTGTATTAAAAGCATGTGTGCTGCTAGGACCACATCTGGAATATTATGTTCAAGTTATAGTCACCACATTTTATGAACATTGACATAGTTGAGTGGACCCAGAAAATGGTGAGTAAGATGGGTCTGAAAATCGTGTCGAGTGAGAAAGGGTTGAAAGAGAGAGCAGGGATATTTAGCTATTGTTTTAGGTAGCTTCCTTGTTCTGTGTGCCACAGCCTTCTGCACACTCAGCTCCCCTTCCCCAGTAGATGAGGGTTTGCTTAGCATACTAGAGGCTTTGTGCTTGTGTGACCTGGTACTGCACTTGACCCAGAGGCAGCAGTGTTAGGTGAATGAGTGAGGTAATTTTCCATTTGTGAGGGCCCTCACATATTGCAGGGAAAATTACTATCAAAAGTATGTAGCTTGTATTGTTATTATCTAGAGGAACAAAATAACATTTTAAAATATTTTTATAGGCATCTTCATGTGTGGTTATTTTGGTGTCTAATAGGAATTGATACTAGACATGCATGCCTCCCTTAGCAGACTTTTTAAGAGCCTTCTCTCCAAAGGAGCATTTGAAAAAATGAAGAGAGATTCTGGCACCTGTATCATGAAGATGGAAATGAAAACTACCAGATACCATTTGTTATACTCCAAGATTAGGAAGAGAATATATTAAAAAAATACTATCCATTGCCAATTACAGTTTAGTTGAATGGACACACTCATACAGTCCTTTTGCAACTATAATTTGGCAATACATATTATCAAGGGCTTGAAAAATATTCATTATTTGATCCAACAATTCTACTTTAGGGACTTTCTCCTAAGAAAATTCATCCTGAGTACAGAGTAAAAATGTCTTATGAACAGAGGTGTTTCATGATAACAAAAATTGGAAACAATGAAAAATTTAATAATAGAAGAGTGAATGGTTATGCAAACTGCAATTTGTCTATTTGATGGAATGTTATGAAGCTTTGTAGTTGCCACAGAACAGAAAGCTGAATATTTGGTATATGACATAACTGTGTGAATACAAGCAAAAACAGACACATAGAAACAGGCTTTGAGCTTCTCATACCACAGTGTAATAGCTGTTTTTCAGTGGTGAAGTCGTCAATTATTTTTTCCCTTTTCTAAATTTTCCCTCATAAAATTATTGACATTTATTTATTTATTTTTGGTATTGCTGGAAATTGAACCCACAGCCTTGTTCATGGTGTGTAAGCCCTCTACCACTAAGTTACATGTTCATTTAAAATAATCAATTTTAAGGTAAATTTTGTTGCATTTCGAAATATACCCATTAAGATTTGGATTTATTTCCTTCTTTCCTTTCCCTTCCTTCCCCTCTCCTTCTCTCCTTTCTTTCCTACTCTTCTTCCTACCTTCCTTTATTACTTCCTTCCTTCCCTCCTTTAGTTCTTTCTCAGGAAGTCATAGCCAGACTGATCTTGAACTCACTCTGTAGCTCAGGCTAGGTTTGAACACATGATCCCCCCTGCCTTTTGAAAGCTGTGATTATAGGCATCTGCACTATGCTTGGTATGAGCCTTGGCTTTCTAATTCAGGTCTTTGACAACCCTTGTATATTTTCTGTGATACCAAAGGTATTATGGAAATGTGAGGGGTGAGACCAAACACCTTCAGAAAACATTATTCTAATTCTAAATTTAATTAAAATCAGTTTTAATTCACATTAATGCAAAACATCTCTGTAAATATGCATCATGAACATTTTAATTTATTTTTTAAGTTTATATATATTATATTGAGCATAATGAACATTTTAGATCAATTATATATTAAAGAACCTTACAAACAAAAGTAATACAATTGAAAAGAACAGTGATGCACATCCCAGACTCTAGTGACTTGAAATGTCTTTTGCAGATAGACATGACAAAGGGCCTTGTAGTTAACAGGCACTTAATGAAAGTTGGAAAGGCCAGCTTCTCCAGACTAGGAGGGTAGAAGGAAAGATTGATAGTAAATGGCTAAGACAATTCCTGGATATATACTAGAAGGATCTGGAATCAGGTATTGCCTTGTTAAATCAAATCTGTTTGAATGGATATTTATATATTGCTCAGATGTACCAAAGTTCTAGCTGTCAGACCTCCATATAAATGTAAAAATGCATCCATTACAAGTAATTTGCACTAACCTATCACTCTAGACACTCAGTGCAGTTCAATTTCCAACTTTTATCAAAATTACTAGTAGTTTTCCCAATAGCCGCTGTTTAATTTAATACATGGGTGGCCTCTCACATAGCAGAAGACATTCCGCAGGCATGTTTGATGCATTTTTTTTGTGTGTGTTTTAAGTCAATTTCAGATTTCATATTAATGAAGCCCATATCTCCTCTTCTTTTTCTAATGGTGGCTGAGCTATATCTTCGTCCTTAAGTTGCTTGAATCATTTTTTTCTTCTCCACTTTAGAAAAACAGACAATACTGCAGACCTCAGAAAACTACATAATTCTAGGGCCTTTTTTTGAGGCAGGTTTGTTTTGAACTCAGGATGGTTCTTCTACCTCAGTGTCCTGAGTGCTGGGATTAAAGGTGTGAACCCCATGCCCTGCTAATTCTGTCAGTAGGAGTAGTGGGAAAAGTCATAACCAATCTGATTTCATTCTGATTGTTTCTAGGCAATCTAAGTTTGAAGAAAGATATACAAATTCACTGTAATGGAGCTGGCCTTTGTTGGTGTTGTTCTCCTTAGTGTATTTATCAATCTCTATGAAACTGTGTCCTCTGTTGCCACATACAGTGCATGTTAAGGACGCTGTTGACAACGTCATTAGGTGGATAATTTCAACAAAACTATTTCTGGTCTTTGCTTATTTTGTCTCGATTCTTGCTCCTCCTCTTTTAAACAAATATTTTCCTAGGTCTGTTCTTGTATTATGATGCTTGTATAATGGTGGGAATTCTTCAAAATGAAATTTTTCATCCAGGTTTGGAACAACATTTCTATACAGGAAAAGCATGGAAAATAGTTGAGAACAGAGTGGATACACATTTTCTTTTAAGATGTCCTCTGCTGGTTGGTGACCACCTCACTATGCAAATTCAGTTCATCAAGAGACTTTCCAGATGATAACTTGAAGGTGTGACTCTCTGGGGATAAGTACTCTTTTCTTCTATATTATTTTTTATTTTTAATAATTAGAAACACTGTATGAACAAGTCTTGTGTTGGCACCCCCATTTCCCTCCTCTCTGCCCCAACCCACTGAGGGCCCTCCTCAGTGGGATTTCTGGAACAGTCCATGTGCTGGAAGGTTATGAATTGTACAAGCAGTAGGCCAGTTATTTTGTGTTGTTGTTGTTCAGGGGGACAATGTCTTTGGATATTCTCCCCCACTATGGGTCTTGAAATCTTTCCAATCCCTCTTCTGGAAAGTTCCCCGAGTCATTGTGAGTGAGTTTTAAATCTGCTTTATTTTTGTGCCCTTAAGACTCTCTGGGTTTTTTCTTTGAACTATTTTAGGTATCCTTGTTATCTGTCCCCATTGCCCTTTGATAGGTTGTCTGACTTGTTGTGGAAGCAGCACTCTTGTTCCTTTTGTCACTTCCTCAATGGTTTGATTTGGGCCCTAGATGATGGGGCATCTGGATAACTTGAAAGAAAGCTATATACTTCAAAGCTTTTTTCACCACAACTGCAGTTAACTTTACAATCTGACAAGTGTTAATAGCTTGATCATTTGCCTGCTTCCTTGGAAACTGTAGATTCTTTCAGTGGGAAATAGTCAATGGGTCCTTGATCACCATATAGATAGAGCTAGCATAACTCAGAAAGAATTCTACTAGAATGATTTATGGCTAAGATAGCAAAATTTTATGAATGTTTTTCTCCACTATGTCCAAAATATGTTGGCAGATATTAATAGATGTGCTCTTTCTTTCGTTCTAACTTCCCTATGCAAGAAGGGTTTCAACTTCTGATTAAAAAAAAATAAAATGCTTTTAAGAATAAGATATCTGCTGAGAGACATGTAAACTTCTGGTACTTGATGAGACTATGGGGCAATCTATTGGAAGGACAGATGGTACCCCATGGGGTAAAGATGCCATAGGACATTTTCTATCTTTTACTGTGTTCACAAGGCCATGTACAAATGGTCCAAAAGCAGAGGAAAGGTACCCCTGAGGCCATTTGCACTTACATGCCAACTTTTTGGAGGAGGGAAACAATGTTTCTTTATTTTAGTTTTGGTACAGATCTGGGCCCTAATGCTGTTTGTATGTTTCTCTTTTTTATTGCTGTTTATTTAGTGTTGCTTCCTGAAGGGCTTTGGTTTCTCTTTGAAGTGTCTAAGTCCATCTCTATAATCCAGTTTCTTAAAACATCTAGTGTTAAACTAGCTTTGAGACAGTAACCTATAAGTGTAATTTACCTCACTTCCTCCTGTCTTCTCACCAATGTTTTAATTTCTAGGATTAGATATTCTAGAGTGTCTGTATGTGGGCAAGGATGCATTACCTCTTTAGTGACTCTGTTAGTCTTGGGAATGTTCTCTCTCTCTCTCTCTTTCTCTCTCTCTCCCTCCTCCTCATCTTCAAAGTTAAGTCCTGCTTTCTCTCTTCCTGTCACACTCGCCCCTCCCCAGATTCTGACCTCTCAGAGCATTACTGCTTACTTGACAATAGTTTTAGTACTCTTATTCTCTAGTACTTTGTGTTTTCTTGTTTGATTACCAATTAGTGTACAGCCCTCTGAAGAAGGAGACCACATTTCCTTTATTAACAAGATGTGTATGTTACTCTGACAACTTGGTTGTCACAGTTTGTGGCCAGAGAAAGAAAGAACATAAGAAATATAAGTCTGTATCAGGGAACTGAGCTGAAGAGGGGACGGAAAGATTGTGAGAGCCTTGGTGGGGGAGACTATCCAGAGGCATGGCACCCCTCAGTAACAACACACTTGGGCCAGGAGAACCAGGCTGAGTACTAGGCTATCCATGGTTTCCTACCACAAAGACTGATCCAGATGACCCATGGAGGAGGATATCCAGCTGGTTGGGGATGGGGGAGGGGGAGCATCGGAGAATTGGGGATAACAACTCATTGTTTGCCCACTAAATAATGTAACTCATTATGGACAATAAAAAAATAAAAAAAGAAATATAAGTCTGTAGGAGTTCCAAAACAAACAAACAAACAAACAAACAACCAAAAACCTGGTGGATGAGAGAAGGGACTGATATAAGCTCTAATAATATATCAATTGAAATCCTGTCAGATATGGGCTGGAGAGATGGCTCAGCGGTTAAGGCACTTGCCTCCAGTGCCTAAGGCCCCGGGTTCAATTCCCCAGGTCCCACATAAGCCAGACCCACAAGGTGGTGGCCCTGGTGCACTCTCTCTCTCTCTCTCTC
>PVHP010042746.1:0-14755 GCA_004024765.1 Zapus hudsonius
GAGAGAGAGAGAGAGAGAGAGAGAGAGAGAGAGAGAGAGAGAGAGAGAATGGGCACACCAGGGCCTCCAGCCACTGAAAATGAACTCCAGACACATGTGCCACCTTGTTCATCTGGCACTGGGGAATTGAACTCGGGTCCTTCTGCTCTGCAGGAAAACTGCCTTAACTGCTACGTCATTTGTCCAGGCCATTGTCATTAATTTTTAAAGCTAGCGTACAAATTACTGGGTTTTGAAATGGCATTTTCATACCTCCTTGTTATTTCACTTTGTTCTTTTTCAAGAGCCTCCCCTACGACCCTCCCTCATCTCCCTGCCCCTTCCTGGGGGAGTCTTTCCTCTGCCAAATGCATTTCATGACCCCCTTTACCCCATCTCCCTCCCTTGAGAGCTCTTTCTTCTCTCTCATTGGTACCTTGCTGCTTCATGCACGAGGAGAGGAAGCCGTTTGCCACAGGGCTGTAGTCATTGGTATGTTGGCAAAGAAACAATCTTAATGTCATGCAAAGAAAATGAGAATGAAGGCCAAATACAGACATTCCAGTCCACCTAAAATATCTGATTTTTTTTTGGCCCAGATACAGTTTTTAGTCCAGAGATCACAGTGATAATACTTTGGACAGATTGAGACAGTTTACAGATGGGACAACAAAGATGAAAATAAACACAAAAGCGTATGGTGTGCCAGGAAAAGGATATGTGTGTCTATCACTATATGAATTTCACAAAAGAGTCAGAACAATGCCCTGTAAAATCTGTAATACATATATACACACATTGCAGCAGTTACTTTTTCATTGTTGGGACAAAACACCTGAGCAGGAGCAACTACTGTTTCCAGCTGACTGGAGAGGGGAAGCTTCATGATGGCAGGAGCAGACACCCAGGTGAGCACCGCATCTGCATATCAGCAGGGAGGAGGTAGAGCGAGTGAGCTGAGTGTGGCAAGCAGAGCTGGCCTGGAACCCCAAAAGTTGGTCCCTGTGATGCACGTCTTCCAGAAGGTCTCCACCTCCCCAAGGCTCCACACCTTCCCACACAGTGCCACCAACTGGGTAGTAAGTATTCCAACACATGAAGCCACAGGGGATACTTCCATTCAAATGCCACAGACATATTTCACATATATTATTGAAACACATGCTAGGCATCATACCTAAGGCAGGCCTGGCACTCACAAGGAAACAGTATTAGGAATTGTAAGTATATTGAGTCAGCATAAGAGATAGTTTTATTGGGCTATAAATATCCAAGACACATTTTATAATCTCTCTAAGGATGTCACCACAAGAATCGTTACGGAATGTGTTATTATCAAGATAAGAGAAGAACATTAAGAGCCTTAAATGATACGTCAGAAGAATAAATAGGACTGATTATCTAACTCGACACCTCAGGGGTCTTGTATACGAGAAGCAAGTCTGTGTGAGAGCAGACAGAAGCCGGAGAAGTCAGGAGCTGGCAGAAAGTACAAAACGAAGGGTGGATGGCCAAGCAGAGAAATATCACAAAGTCAAAGTGGCGACTCCTCGGATGGGGATCACTACCGCCAGTGTGATCAAAGGAGATTGATTACAGACCCTTCAGACAACTCTTCAAAGGAAAATGATATCATGTACCCTTGCTGACAATAAACTAGACAATTTCAGTGGAACAGAAAATTTTCTTTAAAATATGTCTTCTAAACATGGCTAAGAACAGATTTTTTAAAAAATCAGAGTCTCAAATTTAGCCAAAAAAAATTACACCTATTACACAGCATCCTCATGTGCCCAACTCTACACGCTAAATGAAAACCTGCAAATCACCAGGGAATTCTTCCAGATACTGAGGAGAAAAGAGCCACTTTGCACATCTTCAAAGGAAGACAGAGAGAAAAGCCCCCCCCCTGTCATGTCTTCCCATGCTATTTTTGACCAGCGTCTGACAAAGTTATTAAAAGAAAAAGGGATCCCTAACTTTCGACAGAGGGGCACAGACAATACACAGATTACAAGCAGGAATTTGCGAGTAAGTAACAGGATTAGCGTATTATGATCAAGAGGTATGTGTCCCAGCAATGCCAAGCTAACCAATATTTGGAAATAAGCAATGTGCCCATAGAATGCAAGGAGTAAGTGGACAAATGACAATCGCTTGAAATTGCACCACACATCCATGTTAGCTCACGCTGTCAGCAGACAGACAATGGCTGTGTTTCCACAAACTTATCCACGAGGTGCCTACAGTGCACCTCCCATTTAATGGCACTTACTGAAAGCTTGGCTGAGACCACCCAAAGCCCCCAGTTCTTGCTGTTCCTGCTTCTCTTAGCATGACATTTCAGTGTTCATTGGTGTCATGGTTTGATCCAGGTGTCCCCCACAAACAAATGAATGTGTTCTAATTGATTGATCCTCAGCTGATGGCAGTTGGGTTTCACAACCTCCATGGAGCTGTGTTGTTGGGGGCGGACTTATGGGATTATAAGCCAGCTCCCCCTTGCCAGAGTTTGGCACACCTTCCTGCCGCCGTTTGCAGTGCTGTGGCGGAGGTGATGTCCAGCCCTCTGCTCATGCCATCGTTTTCCCTGCCAGAATGGAGTCTCCCCTGGAGTCCGTAAGCCTAATAAACCCATTCCTCCACAAGCCGCTTTTGTTTGGGTTCTTTCTGTGCAGCAACTAGAAAGCTGACCCCAACAGTTGGTAAAGAAAGCAAGAAAAGAAATTAAGAGGGTAATAGACATAGAAAGCCCAAGGTGTCTACAGAAAAAAAAAGTAGAATTAATCAACATCCTTGTTAGAGTCAATTGGCACATGGCATTAAACACACACACACACACACACATATGAGGTAGATGGTTCAGTCAGTAACATGCTTGTCTCATGACCATGAGGACCTGAGTTCAGATAACCCACATAAAAGCCAAGATGAGAGGATACATACCTGTAATCTCAGCACCGGGGAGGTAGACACAGAGGACACAGTCTGTTCAAATCAGCAAGCTCCATGTTCAGTGACACACTCTGTCCCCAAAAATAAGGTGAACAGCAATAAAAGAAGATACTCAACATCAGTGTCTGGCCTCCAGAGGCACATACGTGTGCATACACCTGTATGAACTTATATGAACACACACACACAGGCACACACATACACACAAACTAAAACACCAGCAACAAATAGTGCTTCAACCTCTCTTAACAACCATGAAACAGACCTTCTGCAAAGGTCTAGGAAGCTCCTGTACCGCAAGCCAACTCCCTAGAAATAAACCAAGGCAAAGCCGGAGAAGGCATCCCTATGAAATTTAGCCAGTGTTACTCAGAGAAAAATACAGGCAACTTCTATAAATGAAAAGATATTCCCCCTCCAGCACTGGCTGACTCACTGGAAAATGCCACCCCCCCCCCACCAGACTGATGTATATAGTGAATATAACCCCATGATGAGTCACTATAGATTTTTCAATGGGAATTGACAAGATTCTTCTACAGGGTATGAAAAATACAAAAGACCAAAAATAGCCCAGGAATTCTAGAAGAGAGTAAGCAAAACTGAAAACCTTCCCTGGCAGATGTCAAGGCGTGTTACAAAGCAGCAGTGGGAAGACGTCTGTGTAGGTTCCGATGTGAATAGAGGAGCAGACAGGGATCCACAGCAATGGGATGCACAATAGGACCAAAGGGAGGATGTGGGCGAACCAGGGTCCCTAAGGGCCACATGGAGCAGAGAGGACATGGGAGAACCAGGGTCCCTAAGGGCCACACAGAGCAGGGAGGACGTGGGAGAACCAGGGTCCCTAAGGGCCACACAGAGCAGGGAGGATGTGGGCGAACCAGGGTCCCTAAGGGCCACACGGAGCTTGGAGGATGTGGGTGAACCAGCGGCCATAAGGAAAACCAAAATGAACTCTAACCCATATAATGTCCAGTTCAAGGAGCTGTTTCCTTTGATTTAAAGCATTTCTTCCTTGAAGTTTCAGGAAGGATAAGAAACACAAACACCCTCCTTCCCTAAGTAAATGAAACTTACAAAACTCAGGAAGCTCCTGAAAATTAGAAAGTTCACAAAGCCCCTGCGTAAGTTATAAAAGCAGTAACAATTCCCAGGGAAAGGAGACTCCACCCTTCCATCCTGGAAGTAGTGCAGGAAGCTTCAGGGACTCATCATCCATCAGGCCAAGGTGGTTGTTCTAATGATGGAACTGCCTTTGAGATACCCAGGCCCCCACCCTACCCTGTAAGTTACCTGCACCCTGCCCTGTAGGTTACCATCACCCTACTCTGTAAATTATCCCCACCCTGGCCTTTAAGTTACCCCTCCCTGGCCTTTAAGTTACCCCCACCCTGCTCTGTAAATTACCCTCAAACTATTCTGTAAGTTACCCCTCTCCCATGCCTCTATAACCTCAACACATTTGCTTTCTCACCAAGCTACATGTGGGAGAAATATTTTCTTTGGTCCGTCATTGGTGCCCTTTCCGGAGGTGAATAGATGTTCACATGTCCCCATAAAAAGTCACACAACACAAGTCCAGTTAATAGTTCCAGATGCATCACAGACATTTGAAGCTAAAAGGAAAGGAGAATGGGGTGGGGTGGGGGTTCTAGAAGAAAGCACAAGATGCTGTCTCACTGATTTTGGGACAGGCAAACATTCCTTATGTAGGGCTGGAGAGATGGCTCAGCGGATAAGGCACTTGCCTCTGGTGCCTAAGGCCCTGGGTTCAATTCCCCAGGACCCATATAAGCCAGACCCACAAGGTGGTGGCCCTGGTGTTCTCTCTGTCTCTGTCTCTCTCTCTGTATCTCTCTGCTTGAAAAAATAAATAAATAAAATATTTTAAAACATTCCTTAAGTATGATTTTGAAAATAGGTTCATCCTGGTGTGCCACCACAATGGCCAGAGAACATGGAAATGTCACAAACCTAACAACACTGGCAATGATTATCTCTCAGAACAAACAGGACAACGGGACCCTTCATGGTGGATACATCCATGGGGAGAAACTAATGCTAAGGGGCTGAGACATTGTAATCGCAGCCTACCTTCTGGAGAAGCCAAAGAGATCAGCTGGACTTTGCAGAGCAAGGGCGTCTTCGTGCCTTCAAAATCACCACCTGGAGTGAGCACCCATCTTGGGGTCACAGTGAACAGGACAGAAGTTAACCTTCTGCCCACCAAGACTGCAAACAGGCTCCAGATACAGGACGGGAGGCTGGGCAGAATCTGTGATCCTCTGAGAGCAAACATGTCGGTTGGCTGAGCCCTGGCCCTGGCTTTCTGACTCAGGCCAGTTTCTGCTGATGTGACCTTGGAGTCTGCCCACTCCAAGCCCAGCCTGGCTGGAGCGAGAAGCCAGGGGCTCAAAGACATGTGAGCACTGGGTTCTCCATCCCGGACTGGGTCCAGCTCTGGGCATGGGAATCTCAAGGGCTGCTGGGCTGGCCAGTGAAGACTCCAGAGACTAGAAGCCATGGGGCTTGGCCAGCCCAGAGACCTCAGCATTCTGCTGTGAGCCAGGAAGACCTCAGCAAAGAATAAGACTGACCCTTCCTGCGAGTCCTCCTCACAGAACTAAGGATCACATGGGAGTTTACCTGAGAAACTACCTAGGATAACAAAGGGGAATGATGGGAGCTGGAGGGGGGTGAGGGGCAGTGGGTAAGGGAAGGAACACAGGAGAAGAACGTTACACACTTGTGTGAAAATGCCCGCTACTATGAGCAATGAATGCAGGATGCTAATGACAGACAAAACTTAGAAGCTGGGCTGGAGAGAAGGCTCAGTGGTTAAGGCACTTGTCTCCAGTGCCTAAGGCCCCGGGGTTCAATTCCCCAGGACCCACATAAGCCAGACCCACAAGGTGGTGGCCCTGGTGTGCTCTCTCTCTTTCTCTCTCTCCTCTCTCTCTGTATCTCTCTGCTTAAAAATGAATCAATAAAATATTTTTAAAAAGAAAATATTAAAAAAAAAACTTAGAAGCTACAAGTTAACCCCGAGAGAAACTGCCGGCAGGAGTGAGGGACATGGGGTCTGTGACTGAGAAGAAGCCACACATCACCAGGTGTATCACAGGGGGGCTGAGGACACACAGTTATGGTTTGAAGGCGTCCTCCAAAAGTCCCTGTGCTAGAAGCTTGGTCTCCATGTGATCCTATTGAGGTGATGAGCCCCTACCAGGTGGAGCACCATTCTTGGAAGGATTAAGGATGGTCTCCGAGACAGTCTGCTTCTAGAGCAGCTTGGTGCAAAGGGAGTTCACCCCATGTGCCTGTCTTGCGTGCATCCCTTCTCCTCCCTGCTTCTCCTCCACCCTGTGACTCTCCCCAGAGGCCAAACAGGACAGACACAGCAGCTGGATGCTAGGCTTGCAACTTCCAGAACCATGAGCTAAATAAGCCTCTTTTAATAAAGTCGAAAGCCTCAGGTGTTCTTGCTACAGCAGCGTTCTTGTAGATAATACTCCTCTCTGGGTGTAGATGCTTATTTTCACTTCTCTTGGGTCCGTTTGGAAGAAGGGAATAATTAATTAATTAATTAATTAATTAACTTGGCCAGCGGCTTTCCAAAGTGACCATCCCGTGCCAGCCCCAAATGCCTATCACACAACGGCGGCCACCCTGGCAATGGTGCCCTGTGCCCTCTGCTGTGTGGGAAGGGTTTAATTTGCATTTCCCCAATGACTAATGATGCCCGAGCATCTTTCTATGCGTGTTGGCTTGTGAATATCTTCCTTGGAGAAATGTCTATTCAAAGCTTTAGTCCTCTGTTTAATTGGACCATTAATCTTGTTATTACTGAGTCGTTGGAGTTCTGGGTACAAATACTTCATCAAATATATGATTTGTAAATACTTTTTTCACCCCCCGCGGCTCCTATTTTCATCTTGGTGTTTTTATTTATTTATTCATTTATTTATTATTTATTTATTTTTAACACAGCAGGCAGTGTGCTATTCCGATCATCAGAGAGTCTTTTAAATGCAAAGGTTTTGTTTGGATGACGCCAGCTGACTGTGGTCTTCTCCCATGGTCATGCTGTATCTGATGTGTCCAGGAGCCCTTTACCCAACCCAAGGGTTGTAGTTAACTTCAAATTACTAGAACAAAACACAGAACCAAAAGCAGTTCATGGGAGGAAAGGGTTTATTTTGGCTTACAGTCTTGAGGGGAAGTTCCATGATGGGAGGGGAAAGCATGGCATGAGCAGAGGCTGGAGAGCACCTCTGCCACAGCAGGTGGGACACAGCAGCAGGAGAGTGAGCTGAGCTCTGGAACGGAGGAGCTGGCTGTAACACCCCTAAGGCCATGGCCCAGGAACACACCTCCTCCAGCAAGATGTCACCTCCCAAACTGCCACCAGCTGGGGACCAAGCATTCAAAACCCATGAGTTTATGGGAGACATCTGTGGGGAGCCGTTCAGGCCGTAAGATGCGTCAACATTTGTTTTTGAAGGTCTCTGCTTTTCCTCCTACTAACTAATGCTAAGTTCCTATCTTCTCTGCCAAACCTTCCAGGCTTTTCTCCTAGAGATCATGACCCCTGCTGTGACCAAGTTACCTAGCAACCAGGTTGCTAATTCCTAGTAACCACCCATTCTCCCCTGTATATAAGGTGTTGCCTGCTTGTAATAAAATGAGTTTGATCAGAATCCATCTTGCTCTACTCTCTCGCGTCTCTTGTTCCCACCCATTCTCACCCCTTCTCCTAGGGCCCTTGCTGTGACAGACCCGCGGGCGGGTAAGGACAGACATCTGATCCAAACCACCACACCAAGGGTACCAATACGTTCTTCTAGAATACATTTTTCTTTTAGCTATGGTTTTAACGAATTTTGAATTAAATTTTGTGTGTGACGAGATCCAAGTCGCTTTATTTTTTGCATATAAATGGGCCATTATCTAAACCCCATTTCTTAAAGATCTATTTTCTCCTATTGAAGTGTCTTCATACCCTCACCAGAAGTCATGATCAGGCTGAGACGCAGCTCAGGAGCAGAGCGCTGGTCTCACTTTAGTTCCTTCTTCAGCCCTACAAGAAGTGCCTGCTTGTTGTTTTCTCTTCTGGGGGTGCCGTCGGCCACTGCGGAGAGAAAACAGAGAAGTGGTGGGAGCCGAGCGAGCTATCCGCTGTCTGCTGTCTCAGGACTGGGGTCCACAGAGCTGGGGGGATGGCGCAGGGGGGTCCGGCAGGACACAGAGGCGAGCAGATGCGTATTGTATATCCACGTGGTTCTTTATTCAATTGGGGGACTTATATTTTATAGGAAAAGGGGGTCAGGGGGATGGGGAATGGGGAAGAGAAAAGGAGATTGGTTGATGGGGGTGGGGAGTTGGCAGCCTGCACTGGGATAGGTGGGTGGGGACAACCTGAGAATACCTCATTTGGGGGCCATGAGTGGTGGGAAATACGTGATGTTAGCCACGGTCCGTGGAGATGGGTACAAGGAAGTTTTTCTGATACCCAAAGCCAGTCATGCTGAGATGGAAATGCTGGTTCCTGTGGCTGGCCCATGGGGGTTGGGAGTCAGGGTTGATGGAGCCGGGAAACGCCTACCGAATTATCGGGGTTTCACCTCACTCATACATTCTTAACCCTTTGCTCTCCGTGCCCTCAGTAGCAGCGCCAACAGGCAGTGCCCAACACCTGCTGATCCGATCTACAAAGCTGTGTTGCTTGACTCTGAAGTTTGCTCCTTTTCCTGTGTTTCTGGACCCCAAGCTACATTATCTCCACTGTTGTGACGTTACACTAACTTTTTAAAAAATCTTTTTATTGGGAACTTTAATACAAGAAAATATTGAAAGCTGGTTGTATTCCCATCAAACTCCCCTCTTTAGTCTTGTCTTCCCCACCTCCGGTGCACTGTGGTCCCTCCTCGGTGGGGGTATCCGTAATCACTGTGGAGTTTTGCACACACCAGTCAGGCACCGTAGGGAGGACAATGCCTCTGAGTTACCTTCCCACTCTGTGGCTCTTATATTCTTTCTATCCTCACTTTCACAAAGTTCCCTGAGCCTTGGAGAGTGTGTTATAAATATCCTTTAGGGTTAAACCCTCAGCAACCTCTTATTTTCTGCTTTGGTGAGTTTTGAGTCTCCTCAGTGTCTATCACCATCTCCCCAGAGGAGGTTGTCAGGCTAGCAGTGAGAGCAGCTCCCATGTTCAATCTGTCACTTTCTCTACAGTGTTTCCTGGACCCTGGAGGCTGTGATAAAGATGACTCTGGGCACTTGCCTTTCTCTTCTTGTCATTCTAATGGGTCTTGAGTCTCCATGGAACTTGCCACTCTCTGTGAAAAACAGGTTATTTAACCAAGAGTGAAAGCAGCACTGAGAAAAGGTCATAAAAATGGCCAATCCAAGGGCTTTTTGATGGGCCAAGCTCTTTATTTAGACAAAGAACAGTAAGAGTTTACCTCTAGGGCTGGAGAGATGGCTCAGCGGTTAAGGCACTTGCCTGCAGTGCCTAAGGCCTCGGGTTCAATTCCCCAGGACCCACATAAGCCAGACCCACAAGGTGGTGGCCCTGGCTTGCGCTCTCTCTCTCTCTCTCTCTCTCTCTCTCTCTCTCTCTCTCTCTCTCTCTCTCTCATCTCTCTGCTTGAAAATGAATAAAAAAAATATTTAAAAAAAAAAAAAAAAAAAGAGTTTACCTCTAGGGTCTCTGAACTTTCAAGCCATGGGTTCTCAGTACCAGGCATAACTTCCCTCCCACTGAGCAGGCCTCACATACAATCAGAGAGCAGTTGATGACCCCATAACTTGGAACATCTTGCTGGCTGTTTGGTTTTGTGGCTTCAGTCTCCTCTGCTTTTTTCCCCCGAGCAGCTCACTCACACAGGGCTGGCCAGAACTGTGATGGATACTTGGCTTCCACCTCGATTCCAGCTTGATTTATCAATGGTGTCTCCAGCAAAAGGGTCTTACCATCTAGTTCTGATGGGCAGCCAAGCGCTCTGGCAAAAGTGTGCATTGTTTTGGGGACCTCACTGGGCCTCTCTGATCAAGAGCTCACTGACTGTGGAAGGGTGTCCCAACAGCCTATGGTTTTAGGGTAAAGCTATCCCCACTCCAGTCAGGCAATTCTGCCCAATCTATTCCTCTATCCCTCTCTATTTTAAAAGATGTATTTATTTACCAGGAGGGAGAGAGAGAAGAGAGAGAAGGGAGAAGGCAGACTAGTCATGCCAGAAACTCTTGCAAATACAAACAAACTCCAGATTCATGCACCACCTTTTGCATCTGGCTTTACGTGGGTGCTAGGGAATTGAACCCAGGTCATCAGGCTTTGAAAGCAAGCACTTTAACCATTGAGCCATCTCCCCAGTCTTCTATCCCCCTCTCTTAAGAGAGTTATATCTTCTAATTCACTAAAAATAAAGTAGGTTTCAACAATACTAATTCATACTGTCTCCATGTTTGTCTACTTGTCCCCTCCCACCCCTGCACACCACCCCAAGACCCTTCCACTAGGTTTTAAGATAGTAGCTCGTACCTGCCCCCAATTCATTCTCATTTTCAAGTTTCTATTCTCTTTTCATTTGTATTTGAAGATCTGCTCATTCATTTCTTCCTCAAATTCTGTTGAGGTTTGAGAAGGACGAAATTAGTATGTGGGAACATTTGAGGCAAGTTTTCATTTTCACCATCCTGAATCATCAGATCGATGGACATGGAATATCTCCCCGTGTATCAATTCTCATTTTTCTTAGAAATATTTTATAAACATCCCTCGACAACTCATACACCTAGCTCATTAGGTTATATTTATTTCTATGTGTTTATTATTAAGGGGTGATTATAAGTGAAATTGTTTGGTTAATTTCACATTTGAATTTTTATACTTTTTATTGCTATTTCTATGTTTATCTGGGATCCTCTGAACTCTTGAATAAAACATGAGCACAAAAGAAATTGCAGAGAAATTAAAACATATTTTTTTCAAACTGTCATAATAAAATGCAACAAATTAAATGTCTGTGAAGCAAGAGCAAAAATAGCACTTTGGGAAAAATTTATGGTTTTAAATGCTGGTATTAGAAGCAAGGAAAATTTAAAGATGATGAAGTATCCAAATTCAGTCTTAAGAAACTAGAAAATAGAGATAAAATTGAACCTAAATTAATCAGAAGGGGGCAAATAATGAATCAGAAGTGTATCTCACTAACTAGCAAACAGATGACAGTCAAAATTAAAAGTCAAATTTCTCTTTTAAAGATGAATAGAGATTTTTAAATGTCCCATAAGTCTGATCAAGAAATAAAGCATAAATTATGTTAATGAGACTAGGTTTTTCCACACATCCTATAGACATCTTAAAGCTATGAGAAGTTTATGACCAAAATTGTATGCCAATGACCACTTTAGTCAGACATGTTACGAAAACTGACCCAAATTAAAGGAAAAAGAAAAAAAACACAGAAAACTGGAGTCAGTTTCTTATCAGACATAAATAAAACAATAATTATTAATGATTAATTAATACGTTGAACCTAACAATATTTAAGCATAAAATCCACTACCGGAATGCAAGGTTGGCTTAACCCTCAGGCATAAGAAAATTAACATTAACACAAAGCAGGGGTACCTAATTGCAAAAGATACAGCAAAAAGTGTGAGCCAAATTCAATAACTCAATGTTTTCTCACAGTGAAAACACTCAGTGTATAGAATGCTCAGACTTAGAAGGATCTCTGTAAATATATGCATATGTTTACATATATGTGTACATGTATATGTGTGCATGCTATTTAATATCTATAAGAATGTCTAAAATTAAAAATGCAGCATCAAGTCTCTGTAAGACTTGGAACAGTAGGGTTTTTTTTTTTACATATATTTGAAACGAGAATGATCAATACCACTACCACTGTGTAGAGCAGTTTGCTAACTTTTGAAATAGTCAAAGTTCCCTGAGCCCTGGAGGGAGTGAGAGAGGTGTGGAAAAGATATGAGAGCCACAGGGTGGGAGGAAGCACTCTGAGGCACTGTCCTGACATGAACTGACTGGTGTATCCAGGACCCCACAGTGCTTGACCTTTCTCCCCCCCCCCACAAAACCTTCAAGCCTCTGAGCCCATCAACATTTTAAAGATGGAGAAGGACAAAAGGAATGAGAACACAAAACAGAGGAACACTAGCTAGTCAGAGAAGGGTCCTCAGTGCAATGGGGGCAGGGAGCAAGGGAGAGAAGAGGATCATGGGACATTAATATGATCAAACTACAGTATGTCCTTATACAAAGTTCCCAGTGGAGAAAATAAAATAGTCAAATATATTTATACTCTGTCACCAGTCCCACTTAGAAAAAAAATAAAATACACGTATACACACGTCTTCCAACTTGTGTAAGAATGTCACTAGCAGCTTCTGTAAATGTCATCCAAAGCTGGAAACCACAAAGCTATCCAACCTGTCATGGTTGATCCAGGTGTCCCCCACAAACAAATGAATGTGTTCTGATAGATCGATCCTCAGCTGATGGCAGTTTGGGTTTTACAACCTCGATGAAGCTGTGTTGTCGGGGGCGGGCTTTTGGGGGTTCTAAGCCAGCTTCCCCTTGCCAGAGTTTGGCACACCTTCCTGCCGCTGTTTGCAGTGCTGAGGCAGAGGTGATGTCCAGCCCTCTGCTCATGCCACCGTTTTCCCTGCCAGAATGGAGTCTCCCCTCGAGTCCGTAAGCCAAATAAACCCATTCCTCCACAAGCCGCTTTTATTTGGGTTCTTTCTGCGCAGCAACTAGAAAGCTGACGACAACACAACCACAAAGCCCAGTGTTCAGTCCTCAGGTGGAGCAGGAGAGATCCTTGTGGGATCACCAGTGCGGAGACAATCGGAGGCTCTCCAGGTGAGCGCACGTCACACACCTTGATCTGTACTGTGTCTGTGCATTTACTTATTATGATTGGCTTCTTTTTCCTCAGACTTTAAAGTTTGCCTTTGTGCCATTCACTAAATTCATGTTGACTAAGAAAAATCATCAAAGCGTTTTCCACAAAGAACCCTTGTAAATAAACAAGCCATGTTTCAAGTAAAAAAGCTAATGTGTATTCTTGAAAGCAAGTTAGAAATAGCTGAACAACAAAGAGATAGAAACCTTAGAGATGTAGAAGGGCAGGGAAGAAATAACCCAGATGTGCCCTCCAGAGGTGAGGCTGCAGTTCATCAGCAGGGTTAAGAGGTAACAATGGGGTATGATTCAGCGTTAGGGGAGACGTGAATCCTGTGACTACACAGTGAACCTGAGGAATGGAGGCTGCGTGGTGCCAATCACTCAGGGGACAAGTGCAGCAAGGGCCTGAGGGAGACAAGCTCACAGAACCCAGGAGAAATGTGCTCGAGGAGCAGAAAGTGGGAGTCGCTGTCCTGTAAGCATGAAGTTGTTGTGCAGGATGAATCCTTTATAAAGACCATCCGTGCAAGAAGGTGCCTACAGGTGACCAGACCGCGTGTGCTCTTGAGAGATTGCCGAGGGGCGGGGATATGCTCAGTTGGTAAAACACTTGTCAAACAATCTCGAGAACCTGAGTTTGGATCTTCGGAACTCATACATGTGGCCTGTCCCCCAAGTGCTTGGAGATGGAGCCAGTGCCAGCTGCTGAGCTGGACTCACTGAATTCATGAGCCGAGGACTCAGGAAGGCACCCAATGTCAACCTCTACAGTCTCTTTCTCTCTCTCTCTCACTCTCTCTCTCTCTCTCTCTCTCACACACACACACATTAATGCACACTCCATATACACACCCCAAAATATTGTCAAGAGTAGATGCCCTGTTCCTACTATAATCAAACAATCTAACACTGTTGGTGAACATTCCTAATGAAAAGACAGGACTCCTATATTGTGTTCTGGAACTTTCCCTGAATCCATTCCTGTAATCCTCATATAAACACATGGTGTCTGACATCTTTTCACTTTAAGGTCAGAATAAAAGGGACAGTGACTGCAAGTAACTTTTCCAAGGTCACACAGCAAGCAAGTTTGGGAACAGGATACCAATCAAGGAGATCTGCTATTTTTCTAGTATCGTGTGTGTTTTTTTAAATTGTTGCTGGGGATAGAACACAGGACCTCATGGCTGTTGGTCAGCAGTCTGCTGAGCTCCTCCTCCGTCCCCAGTACCCCAGTACCGAAGGGATTGAGACCTCTGGCTCATTCTGAGCACAGATCCGGGACGCTGGCTGAGGGATAGGTTCTGAGCACACTCAGCCTGGAGAGATGATATTTTGGTAGGATCAGCCCAGTCTTCAACTGGAGGGTCTTGTGTCATCACTTAAACTTCACTGTGGCTGACACTGAACCTTTGCCCGTGTCCTTGAGACTCGAGAGCGTGCAGGGAAGCGGCCACCATCAGTCAGTGTGCCCACCCGTGACATCTGCAGACCAGTGATCTGGGAGACTGTTGAGTGCCAGATCAATTGGGACAGCTGGTCCCCATGGTGTGAAAGGCCAAGCAATGACAACTGAGGTATGAGTCAGGTATGAGTTGTTTAGTTGATGTACCCCAGGGGGATACAGAGACCAATCCTCACCAAGGCATTCCGGAGTCTTTGAAATGAATCCCCACTGATACCATGGCCACCACGCTCTTGCAGCTGGAAGATTGTCCTTGGACATCACAGGGTTAAAAATGCTCCAAGGCCAGTGGAGATGGTTCGGTGGGTAATGCACTTGCCGTGCAAACATGAAGACCTGAGTTCGGATCCCCAACACCCACATCAGTGCTGGGTGGTCGTGATGGTCCAGCACTTGAGAAGCAGAGACAG
>PVHP010042747.1:0-14844 GCA_004024765.1 Zapus hudsonius
GGAGGGTTGTGAACATGCCCTTCCATTTTATTCTCAAATGATAACTTAGCTCGGTAGAAATTCCAGACTGCCACAATGTTCTAACACATTGGACACATGCTACATACTGTCTATCTTCATCTGCCATTGAGAAATCACTGATGTTGCTGTCCGTGGGATGGCTTCTATACTTTTATTTTTGCTAAATTCTTCTCCCATTCTTTAGCACTTCTGTTTCAATCAGACACATCTAGAAGTGGGTTCATTTCATTCTGCTCTATATTTACCATTGTTCTTTGTTCTTGGAATTCATTTTTCACAAATTCCTGAAAATGCATATTTCCTTTTCCCTTTGTATATACCTTCTTCCCCATTCTTCTGATGGTTTCCTTGTGGGACAATTTGAGATGAGTAGGAATGTTTTAGTAAGCTTCTATGTCTTCATTTTGCTCGGGTGTGTGTGTGTGTGTGTGTGTGTGTGTGTGTGTGTGTGTGTGTGGTGTATATGCACATGTTTGTTCCTGTGCACTTGCAGTGGGATGTGCTTGTCTCTGAAGGCCAGAGTGGAAGGCCAGCAATCCTGACCATGCCTTCATTCTTCTGCCTACCCTTCTTTTGAGCTGGAGTCTCTTATTGATCCTGGACTTTGGCTTTTTTTAAGCCTTGGCGATTTTCCAGTCTGCTCCCCATGGGGCTGGGTTGATATATACTCATGCCCGTGCCCAACTGTTTATCTGGGCCCTGTGGAGCTAATGTGAGTGGTCTCTCAGGCTTCCTCAGACTCTCATTTTTGCACAAGAAGTGCTTTTAACCACTGAGCCAATCTCTTCTAATGTTTTGCAAATATTGCCTTCACTGTGCTGAAGTCCAGGGAACTATTCTAAGACCCAATCTGCCTTCCACTTTATTTTTTAAAAATACTTTATTTATTTATATTCAAGGAGAGAGAGAGAGAGAGAGAGAGAGAGAGAGAGAGAATGGGCATTCCAGGGCCTCTAGCCACTGCAAAAGAACTCCAAAGGCATGCATGCATGTGCCACTTTGTGCATCTGGCTTTATGTGGGTACTGGGGAATTGAACCCAGGTCGTTAGGCTTTGCATGCAAGTGCCTTTACCATTTAGCCAGCTCTCCAGCTATGTATTTTTTATTTTTCTTTATTATCCACAATTAAATACATTGAATGAGCTAATAATGTGTTGGTATCCCCAGTTTCCCAATTTCCCTCTTCCCTGTACGTAATCAGCTGGGTATCCTCCTCCGTGGGTAGTCTGGATCAGTCCATCGGGTAGGGGGTTATGTACAGCCTGGGAGTCAACATGGTTCCACTCCCCTTTGTATGTTGTTACTGAGGGGGGCCATGTCCCTGGATATTCTCCCCCACCATGGCTCTTACAATCTTTCCATCCCCTCTTCTGCTCAGTTCCCTGAGTCATGGTGGGTGAGTATTAAGGCTGCTTTATTGTTCAGGTCTTAGGGGTCTCTGTACTTTTGCTTTAGATTGTGTTGAAAATCTTTGGTGTCTGTCTCACTGGCTTATCCTGGGTTGACTGGCTGTGGTTATAGGGCTCTTACTTATCCCACCACTCTCTGCAGGGTTCCATGAGGATTCTCCATGGTAGGTCTAGTGTGGCTCATCTCTTGCCAGGATGTCAGATGTTGGCCTGTAGTAGGGTTGGAAGAGCCACAGCTCTCTCGCTGCCTTCTGAAAAATACAAACAGAATCTCCATCAGAGAGTGAGATAAGTATAGGTTAACTGAGATACATATTTCTGAATTGGCTAGATGCTATTGTGAGTAGCCTATTGTAAATCACTTGTAAAGTGCATTTCTCTTTGGGATCCCAAGGTTTTTGTTCCCAATGTGTGAGACCCTGTTAAGAGGCTCGGAGGATATAGGGTTAAATGAAGTTGAGACCAGCTGAAACCCCAATAAAGTCTCTGACTCACTTATCTCTGAGCTTCTCGGAGACCCGGAAGGCATTTCACCATCCTCCTCTTTTGATCCTAAGCCTCCAGCCCTCCAGGCAGGCCACAGTGAGCCTGAGATAAGTAGGCAATTCAAGGACTAAACTCACCCCAGCTGTAATAACAAACCTGGAAAATAAGGTTACAGTTCCTCTGCAGCTAGCACCATTCTATACATGTCTAGAGTCATGTAGAAAGCCCCCCCCCAACATATCTATGCGAGCTAGGCATCCACAGGTTACTGGCCCCTGCCAATCCACTCTCGAGATGTCCACAGACTACCCTGCCCCTACCAATCCCCTTGCTGCCTATGTCCCTACCTATGCCTTTTCCTCTATATAAATAACTTTTATCTATACAATAAACAAGAGCTGTTCACTGCAACATTCTCCTGGGTGGCTATACCCGTCAGCCTACCGCTATCCCAAGGACACTGTCCACCCAGCTCCGTGGATGAACTGGGGTGTTAGTGTACAGTGACCCCCGAAGTAATCCATGGACCACACCAGTGCATTTCTCCCTGAGTCCCCAGTTCCAGTTAAGGATTCCCCGGCACTGAGTGGATTACTTGGCCAAGTTAAAAACTGTTGATTGCCTCCCCCAGGCTTTGGCGCCTCCATTGCACAAGTATTCGTTTCTTGGTTCACTGTTCTCTCCCAGTAGGAAGTGTGCTCAGCCTACTCATGGTGGCAAACTACGTTTCATATCAGTGGTCTCTGCTTACTCCAACTATCATTGACCAGTTTCCCTTCCAGCTCAGCACTAACTACCATCTGGGATCTGGTTATCATTCTGGACCTCGAAGGGTCTCTTGTTGCTGCTAGATGGCTTTCTGTGGTTTCTTCAACAACAGGATCCTACCTCAGGCCTGGGGTGGGTATTCAAGAGCTTTGACAGAATCCTGTCTTGTTTTGGGGACCTCATGGGTCACAACAGCTCAGTGAAGGAAGGAGCCAGTGACTGGGACCAGGAGTTGCCAGACCAATGACTTTTTCACAGGCTTAGACTCTCTCCCCTTCTATTCATGGCCCCTAGCTGTGCCGATCTGATGTCTAAGCTGACTATTATCTGAAGGTGTCCTTTATAATAGAAATATTTCTATTATAGAACATTGTGGAGATTCATTTTTAAATCTGTTGTTACTTACGTTTTAGTTCCTTTGATAGTTTTTGAAGTTGTTACTATTTTATTAAGTTCCTTTGATAGTTTTTGAAGCAGGGTTTCACTCTAGCCCAGACTGACTTGAAACTCATTCAGAAGCTCAGGCTAGCCTTGAGCTCATGGTAATACTTCTACCTCAGCTTCCCAAGTACTGAGATTATAGGTATGACCCACCACACTGAGATGTTTTGAATTTTATTAGAATTTTAATTTTTAAGTATTGTTAAAGACATATGCTTAATTTGTCTTTGGTTTTTTTTGATTGTTCTCTTTTCAAGGTAGTGTAATCACACTGTTTTTCCACAGATGCTTGCATAATGAAAATCTCTAATTTTGTTATTATTTATTTATAAGTTTAATGATGTAATAGCCTATATGTTATGGTTTATTTTCCCTTAGCTATCTCTCACTATGAGCATTTTCCTCAAGAAAATTCTGAGCTCCAATGGGCTTCTTCAGTCCCAGGCCACCTTCCATGTAATTTTCTTTGGACAGGATTTCCAGAGCCAAGGAGACCATGTGACATGGAACCCCAGATCCACAGAAAGCCAGTCCTGGTTTTCCCATTCTACTAGAAAGCTCTAACTTTCTTACCAGAGCCCTGGAAGAAATCGCTTCCTTCTTCCAAACTTTGTCTTATTCCACCCTGTGGAAACTTTGAATTATAAGCACCTTATTCCTTATTTCATCCTTGCCTAGAAAAAAAAATGGAGCTTAAACAGAATCTCAATGAAACTCAGCAGTTAATAAAGAATCTGTGAAAATTGAGAGTCTGTTGACTCAGGTACTCTGAGAAGATTAACTCTGAGCCTGCCAATATATCTTCTTAGATAAGAAGGAAAACACTCAAATATAAGCATACCTGTTAGCATAAAAATTTAGTTAAATATGTATTTGTTCTGTATCTTGTCATCACAGGGCTGAGTATCTACCTGACTTGCTCACATAGGCGGAGACTTTTCTTATTCTATTGAAATGTGTCCCACAGCTCTGCCTTTAAAGAAAGCCTTGAGTTGCAATTCGGACCAACTATGTCATATAACAAATGTTCTTCGGATGTTTGTTCTATAACACTATTTATTACCTCACATTACAAGCTCTATCTGCCATAAAAGGTTGATGTGCCCACCTACTATGGTGGCAAATTGACTCGTTACAATTTCCACACAATGACATCTCAGATCTAGACCTAATTAGCTTGGTATTTGTGAAAAGACATAAAAGCATTCTTAAAATAGAGAAGGCAGCTAAAATCATAGCTCACCTTGTAAAATATTTACAAGTGAAAGCAGGTGCCAGGCAATCTCAGGTGGGACCTGTCACTCCTGTGTAGACTTCAGAGCTCTATGCATAGTCTCGTTTCTGCCCCCCCCCCCATGTGGGTTTATTGGGTAGCAATTTCCTCTGAATGGAAACCTTGCCTCCTGGAGCCAGGAGGGAGACTCAGAGGACTCAGGAGGTAAACCAGTCTGGGAAAGCAGAAATAAGGTCATCAGTCTCTTCCCCAGGGTTACAGAATCAGTAAACAACTGCTTTGGAGAAGGGACTCTCCAAGCAGACCACCCTTCCATTGTGCAGGTTTCATGAGGTCACCATCCAGCATGGAGTGGGACTTTGCAGAAGTCATGCAGCTGCCTTTGAGTGACCCATGTTCCTGTCAGTAACCCCTCGCCTGTGCTCCATAAATAGTCCCAATAAACTCACTGGTGTTGCCTTATTAGCCTCCATCTTGTGATGGAAAATTCCCAGAACTTCAATATCTTGTTTTTTTCCCCCTCTAAAATTGAAACTTTGCATCTTATGGTTGTTTGATCCAAGTGTTCCCCATAGACTTAAAGTGTTCTGAATGATCCCTCCCCAGCTGATGGCAGTTTTGGAATTAGAACCTTGTTGGAGGTGTGTTGTTGGGGGCAGGCTTATAGGGGTTATAGCTGGCTTCCCTTTGCCAGTGTTTGACAAACCTTCCTGCTGCTGTTTGCAGTGCTGTGGTGGAGGTGATGTCCACCCTGTGCTCATGCCATCGTTTTCCCTGCCATGATGGAGCTTCTCCTTGGGTCTGTAAGCCAAAATAAACCCATTCCTCCACAAGCTGCTTTTGGTTGGGTTCTTTCTACACATCATTGAGAAAGCTGACTGTAACACCTCCACTTCCTTTCTCCTACTGGAATCATTAGCCCCCATCTCTACTTCCTTCCTAAGGATGGGAATCAGTAATGGCCAATCCCATTTCCTCCCCTCATGGGATTGGCAAACTGAAAATCCATCCTCCGCCTTCATCCCACTTTTTCCTCTGGCCCTTATCTTATCCAGTCTGTGTGTAATTGCGGGCTTTGGGTCCTCTTCCAAAGACCCCATTCCAGAATAAGCCCTGTTCTATTGTGGAGACACTCTTCCCTGTCTTTCTTTCTTCTCTGGGCCAAACTCATAGCTTCCAACTGATTCATCAAATTAAACTTTGGTGTAATGGTGCTTTGTTCTCTCATCTGAGCCTTATCTGGGAGGAACAGGTATGAGTGTCTCCCCAGGGAAAACGGTTTCACACAACAGGGTTGGATCAGGAGCTCCCTACTCTTCCCATTTGGTTGAAGACCTAAGCTCCCAAGCTACTTTGGTGACTGTAGTCTGTACCCTCAGTTGAGCTGGCACTGGAGCCCCCAGAGGCCCTTCTTTCTGTGGTTCTTGGTCAACCTTGCTCTCAAGAAATGTTTTGTGCAACACTTTGAAGGTGAGAGTGAGGCAGCAAGTCCATGCAAGGTGGCTTTGTCATGTCAGCATGGACTGGCTGCAGGACCCTTCTCCAGCACTTTCCAGGCATCTTCTGTGAAATCACCAAGTAGTCCCCTGTCAATGACACCAGGCTCTTCAGGGCCTTGAATCATTGCAAGTAGACTCTTGAAGTGTGGGCTCCACTGTGTTCTCAGTCATCCCAGTTCTGTCCAGCTCTCCCCAGTCCATGCTCTATCTTCCTCCCTAACTGTTCATCTCCTCCCAGATCTAGACGAGAAGCCCTGCCATGGTAAAGCACTCTCCTTGTGACAAGCTCTTTATGGTGACATCTCCTTGAGCAGTCTATCTCCTGAACCTCTGTCCTGTGCCCACAAAACTTTCAAAAGCCTCAAATTATCTTCAAAAGTCATAATTTCTTCTCTCATCAATTCATAAAACCTAGATTGTTGGAATTTTTCTGTCTGTAATTGTAGCTTGACAATTCTCTAGATTTTAACCACTTTCTTATAACTTGAAAGACAGCCTTTAAAAAATTATCTTTGTGTGTGTGGGGGGGGGTGTATGTATGCATGTGTGTAAATACATGCTCCCCGCGCATGCACATGTGGAGGCCAGAGGAGAGCATCAAGTGTCCTATTGCTGTTTTTCTTTTTGAGATGTAGTCTCTCCCTGAACTAGGAGCCATTTTCAGGCAGCCTGGCTGACCAGTGAGCCAATAATTCTCCTGGCTCAGTTACCCACTGTCATGGTTTGATCCAGGTGTCCCCCACAAACAAATGAATGTGTTCTGGGTAATCGATCCTCAGCTGATGGCAGTTTGGATTTTACAACCTCGATGGAGCTGTGTTGTTGGGGGTGGGTTTATGGGGATTATAAACCAGCTCCCCCTTGCCAGTGTTTGGCACACCTTCCTGCCATTGTTTGCAGTGCTGTGGCAGAGGTGATGTCCACCCCTCTGCTCATGCCATCATTTTCCTTGCCAGGATGGAGTCTCCCCTCGGGTCCATAAGCCAAATAAAACCATTCCTCCACAAGCTGCTCTTGTTTGGGTTCTTTCTGTGCAGCAACTAGAAAGCTGACTGCAACACCCACAAAACTGGGATTACAAGAATCCATAGCCACACCCAGATTATATGTGGATACTTGGGATAGAATTTATGCTATCTTGGGTTTTATTCAGGCCCATAAGCATACACAGCAAGCACTTTATCTACTGAGTCACTTCCCAAGCCCCAACACTCAAAATTTTCTATTTTTTTCCTACACTGGAAAATGAACCCAGGACCTCATGCCAGCCAGGAAAATGCTCTACCACTGAACTACACCCTATTTTTTGTTGAAGGTATTCTTACCTATACTCTATTCTCTCTTTCTCTTTCTTCTCTCTCTGCCTCTCTCACCAATTTTAGAGAGAAAAACCAGAGTGATGGGAAGAAAATGTTCTCAAAGAACTCTGATGAAGGAGATACTGTAGTTTCCTTAATGAAATCCTAAATGATAACTGTACTAAACTATGACTCTTAACACCCTCCATGGCATCCATATACATGTTCCCATGCACATGTTTCATTTCCATTTTCCTGATACTGGAACATTTCATGCTCTTGCCTGTAAGTGTGTAGGTGTGCCTGCATTAAAATGTGTTCCTTTATTGAAACGTTGTATTTACTGGAAAGGCGAGCATCCCTAGTTTTAATGTGATCTGCCTGATTATCATAATAAAAATGTTCCCTGTCATCCTGTTACCCTACTACATACATCCCTCTTCCCAACACACCCCATCTTCTAGGAACACCACCATGGTAAAATGCCACATGGCATTGGTGAGAAAAAGTCCACCCTAGGACCCTTGTGCCATGAAAATACTAGCAGAAGACTCCTTTTCCCAAGCTTTGGCTCTCATAGGGATCAGTCACTGGCTGTAGTTCTCTGAGCCAAGGAAGGCACAAATCATGGTGCTGTATTTTGTCCTGAGCCATCTTACGACAAACAGCTGTCATCACAAAGAGACTTACCTTCCCTTTGGAGACAACACAGCTTACATTCTCATAGAGAAAACATACCCTTCCTTTCAATATGCCTCATTTCCAACCCCAGGCTGATCTGGTATTAATTACACAGAGTTGCTGGCTTATCTGAGAATGATTGAATGTGTGTGATCTCCACAGAGTAGAACAGTCCCCAAACACATTAATCAGATCATTTTTATCCTGATGGGAGCTTTTTGCTCTAGCACTGAGTGCCCAGAGCAGAGTTGCTGGGGAGCCAGACTTCTCAGGGAGGCGTCACAATAGAGCATCAATCTGCCTGCAGATATGAGAGTGTGTGTTGTGCTTGTGTGTTAAGTCCTCCTGGACTCACAATGTGTAGTTTTGTGTCTTTGATCATGAAGTTTCATCGACTTTGAAAACTGCTTCCCCAGATCCAATTTATGTCTAGCACAGTTTTGCTTTTATCATCAAATGGATGGGAAGTCAGCTCTTGAGATTTTTTTTCCTGTTTTTATTCTTTATTAGTATGCTCTCTTCTGCCTCTGACAGAACCAGATAGAATTATCTCCCTTTCTCTCACCTGTCATAATCCCTTTATTGGAATTACATGGAAACATTTCTCTTTCCATCTCCCTGATATCTCTCTAGAAAGAAAGAGGAAGGAGGGAAAGAAGGAGAGCATAAAGCTCAGGTAAGAATGCTTTTCAAGTTGTGACAAAGTGGTTGAAGTCCATATAGTTACCAACAGGAAAGAGTACAGAGGAAAAACTTTTGTACTGATCTTGGTTTTATGAACTCATAAGAGAAAAAGATTAATGACCTCTAAAGATGTTTGATTTAGGATCAACAGACATTTATTCGGTTGGTACCTACTTTAGTGGTCCTCCCCACCGCCATCTGTGTAACCCCTGCTATCACTCACCATTTCATAGAAATTTTGGAGACAAGCCAGACAGTTTCTCCTACTTAAGGAAACTGAGTCACGCAGGTGAAGAACTGTCATCTCACTTAAGTATCAAGTGGCAGGCATAGACCTGAAAATGTTGATTTCTATTCTAATAGTTCATGTATTACATGTAGTCTAGTTACATAGATTTGAACCATATAGTAATAAATATGAACCCTAAACAAGCATGGTTTATATGAAGGATGATATTTAAAAGAAAGTATAATCCAGAATTGGAAGAAGCATTACACAGCCATCTGTAGTGATGCCTGAGTGGCCAATGGCTATTCTCCCTGCAGTTTGACTTTTATATAATTCATGGCATATTGGGTGAGATAACCTTGAGCTGTGACCTTGGACATGAGGGTGACAAGTCTTGTGGCAATGAAGAAATAGAGTAAGACATAGAGCTCATGAGAATGTCCTTTACAAGATAAGAACTCCCATGAGGTAATGGATATAATGGATAATAAATACATTTCATCAGAGAGAGTTGAGTTAGCGTGGTCAATTCCCCTTCACCCAGCCTAGTCTTGGCTTTCTCGTGTGTAGACTGCACATCGTGATCTGCCCCACATTGGCAAACTTAACCGACATTTTGTATGTAGTTATGAGTTTAATGAATCCTTCATTTCTACCCTATACATCAGGAGGAGGAAATGAAACAGACTATAACTAAACTTATATGTGTGTTTGGGAACTTCTCAGGACCAGCTCATCCCTTGTATTTCAATGTAATATGTTAGGTGATTTTGTGAGTAGCTGGTAATTGCCAGCACTTTAGCAGTCAGATATATGGGCAGATACTTCTACTTCTGAATAGGTTAAGACCTCCTTGGTCATAATTACCTTTAAGTAAGTTCAATCTTGGCACACGAAACACTGATTGCTTCCAAATGCTTTGCTCTGAGAAGTTTCTGGAAGCCCTTGTGGATATATTGTTTTACATGGATCTGTCAACCTACTGCCTAATTGCTGGTCTGCATCATTTCCTATGGCAAAATAAGGACTTACAAGACCATCCTAGGGATAAACCCCGTGTAACCTTGTATCATTGCAGCACCAGCTGACCTTCAAGTGCGTGTCTTTTGAAATGTGATCCTCTAGCCTTCTGTCTTGCATTTTCATGATGTGGGTAAAGATACTTAATGGTGGCTGTTTGAGTCTCAAAGCTCCCTACCTATCCCTCCTTTCTCCCTTACCACCAAGCCTAAACTCAACAGGAGATATAGCCAACAATGGTGGCTCCTTTCCTTAACACCATCCTAAACCTCCACAAGGCCCTTCCTTCCACTGGGCAAGATGCCACACACTAAGGACATGAGCCTAAAAAGCCCAGATAGCATTTTCTCTCTCTCTCTCTTTCCTGAAGTAAGGTACGAGGACTTTCTCTATCTCTTACTGGGCTGTATCTTTATACCTGTCACCATCTCTGCCTTTCCTTACACATGCATCCCTCTCTCTCTCTCCCTTCCCTCACTCTCAGGCTCACACCTGGCTCCCTTTCCCCCTTAAGTACCTCACACCAGCCTTAACCACCTCAGTGGCAGATCGATGTGTGCCTACAGCTTCTTCTGTCCTTCTTGTCCTTGCCCCTCTCCTCCTACAACTCCAGCTCTGAACCTATAATAAAGTCCCTATTCCCTAGCTGTGGTCTTAGCCCTCTACTCCAAACCCTAGTCTCCTGACAGTGCCCAGTGTCAGAGCCAAGCAGCAGAGAGATACAAGAAATAGAAAGCTTGCCTCAAGAGCTTTCAGCACCACTGTTTAAGGGGTAATGACATGAGAGATGGGAAGAAATGGACAGTGGGAGGCTTTGCTTGTGGTTAAAGTAAGAAATGGGAATATGACACTTTGGGCCTAACTTCTTTCTTGGAGGCAGGATGTGAATACCATGGAGTTGCCCCAAGTGCATGCTTCCTGGGATTTCTCCTGAATAAAGCCAGTGGGGTACAAGAGCTGGGATGTACCTTGGGAGGTTGATGCTGTTTTTCTCCGACAATGTCTTTAGATTGCCAAACTCATGAGAACCATAGGGCTGTTCTAACATAATCCTTCTCATTCAAGTGAGGGAGACCCCAGGGCTATGGAAAAGGAAGATAAAGGGCATGTGTGCAGAGGTCTAGGGGCTGATTATTGACTCAGATGACCCCATTCAGACTTAGGTAGACCAGAAGGCTTGTTTTGGGTAATTGACATGTCTCAGTCATGGGACTAAGACCTTAACCTACTTAATTTCCTTCTATTCTTCTTTTTATATTTTGTCTTTGTCAGAAATCTGAAATAGGATAATTCTGGAATAAATGTTATAATGCTAACATAACAAAGCCTTCAAGATTTGCTCTAACCAGAGGCCTTGGCTATCACAAGAAAATGTCCTTTTGAAAGATGAAAGGGACAAGAGGAGACATCCATCAGAATGGAAACATGCCCTTTAGGTTTTCCTCAGCTCATTAGTTGGTACGTTCATGAGAGGCCAGGCAGAAGTCAGCAGAGGTGCAGCTGTGAGGGACTTGAGTGACATTAATGGAACCACAGGCAGACAGTGTGGTATGTGTTCAGAGAGGAGGATGAAGAGTAATCTTAGAGGAAGATAATAGTCCCCTGGTGGGGAGGGGCAGTGACTCTGGAGATTCATCACTTTGCTGCATCTAAAATGGGCGTAATGAGTGAATTTCACTAAATGGGTCATAAGATTAAGGGAAGGGACTTACATGTTTGCTAATGGATACATGAGCTAGACAGATGCTTTGTTATAAGAGGCTGAGACAACATTTAGAATCTAGTCAGGTGATGAGCACCTTCACGTGACTCCTGAGCACTGGATGGTAGCCATTCTTAGTATGGGTCAGAGATAACTAAAGTATCTCTTCATGGCCAGAGCTTAGGTGATCACTATCTTCAGGTGATGCCCTGTTTTTTTCTAAGAGTCCCAGAGAGGATGGGATTATTTACTCAGAGGGATATTGACTTTTGTGGGCAGTTTGGGCATTGGACTAGGGGTTTCCCACATGGAGGGGACATCATCACAATAAGCACCAGATAAGCTTCATGAGCACAAGGACACTCACTTTCTCACCAGGGTAACTCCAGAGCCTGGCATCATCCTTGGTACATGGCAAGTACTCAGTGAGTTTTTGACAAACGTATGAATAGTGCCGATAGACAGGGAAGTGTAGTGTCTAGAAGAGAGACTACCATGGTTTGTCTCGATTGTCAAATTAACTGGATGAAACCAGGTGTGGGAGGTTGTGAGACACACATCTGGGTATGTCTTTGAGGACATTTACAGAGAGTATTAACTAACGGTGGAAAACCCACCCTTAATGTGGGTGGCACCATGCTTTGCCTGAGGTGTGGGTGAAATAAAAGGGAGGAAATAAGAAATCCTGGTAAAGCAGACATTGTGCTCTCTCTCTCTCTCTCTTGCTCTCTCTCTCTCTCTCTCCTTCCTGTCTACCATAAGGGTGATGATTAGCTACCATTCTTGTTCCAGTGACCAAATTCCTGACCAGAAGCAACTTAAGGGAGGAAGAGTTTATTCTGATGTACAGTTCAAGGGGACCCACCTATCCTGTGAGGGAATATCTGGTGGCAGGAGCATGAAGTAGCTGGCTATATTACATCAGCACTCAGAAATTAGAGCCATGAACACTGCTCTGTGTTGAGTTCTCCTCTGCCAAACAAATGAGGCTATCATATTGGATTTCTGCTTCATTTATGTGTTCAGGATGTGGAGAGAATATATTGAGATTATTTTTTTTGCCAGACTCAAACACTCACTGCCTCTAGTCCTGTTCCTGATAAAGTCTTGTTCCCCTCTGAAACCTCATGTGCTGGTCTCACTGTTCATGTTTCTCTCTGCATCTTTTTTTTCCAACTCCCCTGGAATGGTTGGTTGCCGTCTGTTTTCAGCAATTTAGTGCTTTGGTAGACCAAACTCTTCCACAGGTGAGTGTTGTCTGCCATATACACTGCCATACCAGTGCCAGTGGTGCCTAGGACTAAGGACCCAAGTGTGAGAATTTGTGTGCACAAAAAACAAACCCTTCCTTCCTGATGTTGTTTATCACATATTCCATCTCAGTGACAAAGACATAACCAGCACCATAGAACGAAGGAGCTCCTGGATGGAATGGATGCTCATGCTAAGGCAGAGATAAACAACAAGGAATGGCCAGGGATTGCAGCTAAGGGGGTGGGAATATTGAGACTGGCTCTCCTGGGTGAGGTGAGCAGCTTCCTACAGGTACTCTAGAGAGCAGCTGTCCCATGTGATGGTGCGGTAGGATCCAGGCCTCCATAGACTGTCTAGGCATCTGAGGTCCAGTCCTCAATCTTTGCCTTTTGGGCTGTAGGAGGCAGAGCAATAGCATCCCATGAAAGTATCAGCACCCTGATCCCTAAAACCTGTGAATTTGTCACTGTAATTGCAAAGTACAGACCTTAAAACAGGTGGATTTTCCATGGATCTAGCCTAGTACACAGAAAGCTATGATGAGGCAGATATCTCGGAAAGGATAAAGAGTTTTAAGCAGGAGAGGGCTTTGATGTGCCATTGAGAGATTGCGATCGAGGGCTCATGTGCAAGTGCCAAGGGGGCCTGAGGAGTGATGAGAAGTATGGAAGGACTATGGGAGAAGAGATGACCCTGACTATCAGCCAGCCGAATCTACCATTCCTCTTTACCTTAATTTACTTTCCCAATATCTTATTTCCTCTTCCCCTATCTGACATGGCATGCTCTTTCTTTGTAATCAGCTACTTACCTATCATTACTGCCCCCTTCCCTACCATCCAAAGCTTATAAGAGCAGGCTATGGATCTCTCCATAAAAAAGTATCTCAGTCCCCAATAGAGGGAATAACCTGGGGCTGTTGCTCAACGAATGTGTAAATAAATGATTTATAGAATTGTGTCCTTCCAAGCACCCAGGCAACAGGTATTACAATCCCTGTCACAGGGAATGACCACAAGGCTTTCAGGGTTAAGGAGCTGGGCCTAGAGCTCTTACTCAAAGTGCCACCAGGCTTACTCTTAGCACAGGGACAATGTAGAAGCCTTTACATATTCACCGCCTGACTAACCTCAGCAACAAATAGCTACCATCTTCCCAACATGCTGAGTGCCTGTTCCATGTGGATCACACCTCCCAGCCTCATGCTTCTTCTGGAGAAACGCCCTCCTTCTTCAGAGTTCCATTTCCTCCCTGGGGAAGAGTCAGTTTATTTCATGCCAGAGTAAGCTTCAGCCTTGAATCACAACAGCGGATGTTATCCTACATCAATTGCCACAGTTTAAAGAGGTTTAGGCTTGACAGGCTGCAGCATCGTTAGCAAGAGCTGGAGCCGAGTGACAAAATGCCCATCATGAGGTGTAAACCTGTCAGCCACAATTACCCACGAGGGATTCCAAAGAAGCAGAAAAATTAAGCCTTGTAAATCCAAAAGGTCCAACTGAAGGAATGTATTTATCGAGCACCATTTCATGAAGGCTTTCAAATGGACTTGAGATTTGCATCTGACCACACCATACATGGAGGCACAAGTGTGCTTAAAGGTTCTGTGACCACACCCAGAGTAGAGAGTCAGAGAGCACAGAGGCACCCATATGGTGGTCACTATGACTACCAGCCACGGCTGTGTCTCCAAACCATATCACCAAAGGGTACTGGGAAGCTTGTGGAAAAACCCTGCGATCTCATCAGACTTCTCAGCAAAATTTCAGAGTGGAGCTAGAATGATATTAGGCAATCACTGAAGTCTATGTGCTCCTCCTATTGACACAATCTGAATTTTTCTGTCTCACTTATCGTGAGCAAGGGTAACATGTCCATATCTCACAGACAGAATGGAAATCACTGTGACACTCAGGTTTCCCATTCACAGTTCTTGCTCCTTCCTCTCATCCTACATGGGCATCAGTGGTCATAAGTATAAAATACCTATCAGAAAGCTCCATGGCCGTGAGAAGGATGGACCTGCCTCTGGATGACATCATTGTCCCTGGAAACTGTATGCAGGGAGCTTTGCTGATGACCTTCATTGTCCCAGTCACTGGAAACAGTATTTAAGT
>PVHP010042748.1:0-14803 GCA_004024765.1 Zapus hudsonius
AATTGGAACTCCAGACAGTCCTCACTGGTTAGAGTTGTCAGACTTGCAGTTAGAGAGTTTGGTGCTGCCATGTTTGTTTTAAATGTTGTATTGGCTCAACGTGTCTTTGCTATGTCCAATGCTATCTTTTGCAGTATGAATATTTGTTCTGTGCCATTATGGTTGTCTTTTTCTTTTTTTGGTATTTTGGCTCAGTTAAAGACCTTGAAATATGGAGATGTTTGAACATTACTGAGACTGATAGAAACTATGGGGACTTTTAAAGCTGGGCTGCATGCATTGCATTTTACATCATGTATGGTTATCAGTTTATGGGGGCCAGGGGTGGAATGTGGTGGTTTGATCCAAGTGTCCCCCTAAACTGATGTGTTCTGAATGCTTGATCCCCAGCTGATGGCAGTTCTGAAATTGGAATCTTGTTGGAGGTGTGTTGTTGAGGGTAGGCTTGTGAGTGTTATAGCCACTTCCCTGTGCCAATGTTTGGCACAACTTCCTGCCACTGTTTGCACCTGCTGTGGCAGAGGTGATGTCCAGCCTCTGATCATGTAATTCTTTTCCCTGCCATTATTGAAAGGAAACACAGCTCTCCCAGAGCCTGGGAAAATGTTTTTACACAGGATCTTACCCAGGATAACACCTCAAAGCACCTGAAAGAATGTTTTACATATCTGAAGGATCCTACTTCTGATAAGCCCCTTTTGAAAAGAGCTCTACACCCAGCCCAATCAACATTTATATGTTGATTTATAACATTTATATGTCTCTCCAGGAAAACTTTATCTGCCTCCAAAAAGCTTTCCAGGGGGACATGACTTCAGACTCCAAAGAAGTCTGTCCACTCTATACTCGTTGCTGAATAAAGCAGTCCTTGTCTGAGTGAGCCTGAGTCTGGTGTACCCTCTGTCTGAATTTCCTTATAATTATGGAGTTACCCCTAGAATCTGTAAGCCAAAACAAACCCTTTCCTTCTACCAGCTTGCTTTTCTTTGTGTTCTTTCTGCCAGCAATGAAAAGCCGGCTGCAACAGTTACTTTCTTTGACTCAATGAATCAGAAAATATTTATTTTCAAGACCCATTTTAAAGCAATCAATTCTTGATACTTAAAAGTTCCTCAGTCATAATTTTGATATAAGTTATAGATTTCTTTTTAAAATTGGCCGTGTTGCTACTCATTCCTTCAGATCCTTTAGACAAAATCAAGTCAAACATTTTAAAAAATTGAAATCAAAATATTGAGTGATTCATTCAGCCACTTTTGCCAAATTACTGAAGATGTCAAAGTTCTGATATCAATACTTTCAGATATAAAACTTGAAAGCAGTAACTGGAGTGTCCACGTTTGATTTTAGTTCATGTTCAGTTCAAGAGAATACAGGTATCATTCTGAAGACAGTAGATCCAATTCCCCACCTTCCCTTGTATAAAAGGAATACATACCATTTCTGGAATAGGTACCTCCAACTGTGTACCAGATGGTGCCTGAATGGCCAACAATGTATCACCTGGTGAAATAAATATTTTAAAGTTGTAGAAATGCTACTGATTATAGAATACGCTGGTGAGGAAGGTTTTCTGGAGTGAGAAATGTACATATAAACAAACCCAGGCTACTGGGCGTATGATGAGTGTTTTTATCTCAGCACTTGGGAGGTGGTATTCAAGACTAACCTTAGCTACATAACTAGTTTTAAACCAGCTTGGGATACATGAGATTTTGACTCATCCTTGGCCTCCAGAGGTAGAGAAGGGAGGATCCAGAGTTCAAGGTCATCCTTGGTTACATAGAGTTTGAGCCCAGCCCAGAATACAGGTTAAGAAAAAAAAAAAAAAAGCCAACAAAACTTTGGCTAAATCACCAAAGCTTTTTTTTTTTTTAAAGGAGGACATGTAACTTACTGCAGAGGTGTGACCTGAGGACTAAATAAGGTAATGCATACGTTAGTACTTCTAAGAGTCAATGCTCAGGTTTAGCTGTTATTCTCATAGATTCAGCTCCTTAAATTTTGCTTTTATTTTATTTTACTGTTCTATAGATCCTGAAATTCTTTAAACTGTTTAGCCTGAAATACCCAATTATCTGACATATGCAAACTACTTAAACAGGGTATTAGACTCAGTTTGAAAAATTAAAAGGGTACCCTTAAGTGAATTTGCTTTTGAAGTTATGTTATACAGCAGAGGCCTTACAGAATATCAGAGTAGTGAAATTTTCCCTAACTTTATCAGACTGTACAGGAGCTATGTTGGCAATATGGAATAAGGCGCATGAATCTTCAATGCAGTCTTACATAGGTAACTAGGCAAGATTTTTTTTGTACGTGGACAATACATACAGCTGTCGTTTTAATATCCATGTATAATGAAATATAAATATGTACAAAATTTCATTTTACTTGTGTTATTGTTATAGAATAGATAACAATACATCATATTGTCATTTCAAGGGGTTAACATGGGCAACAGAAGTTGGAACAGGATTAGCAATAATTTTCTTGGTTATAAAATATATTAACCTAACTCTCCTCATACTTTCTTTGGGTTCCCCTTATGCCCAGCACACCTGCTGTATATAGTTTCACATGCAGTGCTGATGAGTTCATATCCAAATGCTCCAGGTTAACTTTGGCTATGGATTTTGCCTTTGACGGTACTGTTTAATCCTGCCTGCTTTTGCTTCCTCTACCTTGCTCCCCCCCTTACCCTCCAATCTTTATGCCTGTCTCTGGAGTCAAACAAGTAAAAGCATGGAAAGCAGCTATTGCCATGAAAACAGAAATAAAGGCATGCTGTAAGCACACACCATTGTAGACTAAGACAAAATATCTATATCTCCTGGAAATAACAACTTTGGTTTTGTGTATGGGGAATTCTGAGTCACTCTACAGTCAACAGGCTGGTAAGGGAAGGCTGACAAGTACTTACCATTAAAGCAACTACAGATGTCTTCATGAGTTACATAGGAAAATGTATTGCCATTAGAGTTAAGGATCAGCAATTATGCCAAGGCATACACACTTAATAAATCTTAGGCCAAAACAAAATCATTAAATGTGAAGTTGCTGCCACAGGTGGTCAGCTAAAAAAGAACATGTCTTTAAATAGGCAAAGATAAGGAAGGAGTTCCTATTCTTTTTTACAAAAAGCCATTCTGATTTCTGTGGCACCTGAGACGGAAAGCAGCGCATGCACTAGTGGCTCCACGGGACAAAGCTTCCCAACCAGCACTGCGCTCTCTCACACTGCTAGAGGGCTCTGACCCACAAGAGGACCTAACAGATGAGCACCTGGCCACCAAATGTAAAACAGCTGTATACATTTAGTCAAAAACATTTGTGAGATGGAAGGTAAACTAAAGTTTTTGTATGAGTGCAGGTGAACTCAAAACAAACAAATGTTTCTGATTTCTGAGAATACACTGGTTTATAAGGAACACGTGGAGCACAGCACTAATATGTCCCTATCTAATAGGGAAAACTATCTCTGGGCTAATATTAGGCAGAAGCCTCATGGATGATAGGCCCATGATATTTCTCCAAGCCAAAATTAATTTTTAAAGCTTTGAGAGTTGAGTTTTTACCACTGCAGAACATAATTTAAGAAACACAATAATTTTACAGACCATTAGCAATAGTTATGCTAGGATACTACACTCTACTAGTGAGTAGGTTATAAAGTATATTAAGCTTTTTTCCTCTTACTACAACACAGAAATAGTGATGACATATATACTGTACAACTTTAAAAGGAAACATTTTTTAAATACCAGCATAAATTAGAATATTATATTCACTTACAAAATTTAACCTAGAAACACAAGATGAAAGTAACTGACCTTCAGACTGGAAAAAATATTGCACACATAGACATTCTACAGCTACACATACAACTTACTCAAAAGGATATCTGTTATTAATGGAGTCGTCCATCACATTTTTGATACTCTGCTGTAGCCACAATTTCTGCTGATCAAGTTCCCTTTCCTTCAGTTCTAGATCTTCGATTTCAGCTTTAAGAAATCTTAATCTCTCAATAACTTCTTTAGTATTACAGCCAGCACCAACACCTCTTAAAAACACATGGGAACAAATATCTCCAGGATCAGACCTCAGTTAATATAACTTAATTTCTATAGCAATAAAACTGACTTGTGTAATATACACAAAATAAGAAATTTTATAGAATTCTAAAATTCAAACAAAATCCTTACAAAATTTCAACACCACAGATCTGAATGTAACTGCTTGGAAAATTTATTGACAAGGACACACATTGTCACACATTAGGAAGATTGACCTGGAAGGACAGGCTGGTGACTGAGGTGTCAAAGGAATGCTTAAGCTAATAGTTCTGCTTAGCAGTTTCACGTGGAACACTGAGAGGCTGGTAAAATAAATTGCAAACTTTGTGTATTTTGGTAGAATCTTGATAAACAAAAGAAATCTAAGAACAAAGGACACTCTGAAAAGTAAAATATTTATCACAAACATGCAACCATGTTAATTAATATTAACATTAATATTAATAAGTAAAAAAGCAGAGAGAGCAAAGAAGCATCCCAACACATGAGTGACATACAGACACCCAGGAACATGTAAGTGCCCAAGGGAAAATGACAGTATTGTGTGATTAAAAGGCTGAAATAGAAATCTGAGAGACAAACATTTGAAAGGTAAAGTTCTACATTGCAAAGAAAGTTCTAGAATAGGATACTGGTTTGTAACTTACTTCCATTGGATACTATTTTTCGACTTTTTTTCAATGAGATCAATTCCTTCTAAGACATTAGTGATATCATAAATTCTTCTTTTCTGCCTCACAGCCAAAGTATCTGCAGCCTGTTCAGGGAAAAAAATGCCAACAGAGAACAGAGAAATAAAGTATAATTCATTTTTGTTGTTATAATTTTGCTTTTTTTGAAGAAAAGTCTCACTTTGACTCAGACTGAGTTATAACTAACAAATAACCCAGGATACTCTCAAACTCAACTCATGGCAGTTCTACCTAAGTGCTCAAATATAAGCAGGGACCAGCACCACACCTGGCCTTAATTCATATTTTACTATCAAAGAGGATTGACTGCTAAGCACCCAGCATGAGAATCCAATCCTAAATACAATTCACTCAAGGATCTGAGAACCTTAGCTGGAATATGCTCAAAGCACATCAGAGACACTGCAGATACCCCCCTAGATGGGATATAAACACGTCCAGACACTGAAGATACCCCCCCATCTGAGATATGAGCAAGTCCAAATGTGACAGGGTCATGTGTCTGTAGAGAAACCCCTCCCCTTGAGTGGGAGGTATCCAGCTAGAGCTACAACCTAGGGGCTAAAACTGATTGGTCAGATATAAACCAATCAGCTGTCTCTCTGACTCACCTGGGGAAAACTTAAATTAACTTCCCTAGAAGAAAGCCCTCCTCCTCTTCCCCACATGGCAGGGCAGCAGAAGGATCTCTGAATTTCCAGGCCTTAGGAAGATAAGGCCTACCCCAGTCCAGCAAATGGCTGGGGTGGGGCCAGGATCCAGACTTTTTCCCTCATGAATCTCTCCTTCTCATGATGGGAGCTCTCTATTATCTTTTCTTCTTATATTATGAACCTCACAGACCATGTGGTGGCTCTGTGGCTTTCCTATCCAATTCCATTTTCCCTTAACTAATTAATCTAGAATAAATGTGTAATAAGACATATTTCTGTCCCTAAAGATACCCCCTAGCTGGGATATGAGCATGTGCAGATACCCCCCTAGCTGGGACATGAGCACATCCCAGATGATGCAGATACCCCCTAACTGGGATATCCTCAAAAGCATGCCTCAGACTCCACAGATACCACATTCTTCTTAAACACTAGCAGATGCTGGAATGGGGAAGCCCACAAAAACAGAACACAAAGGTCAGACGTGGTGGCGCAGGCCTTTAATCCCAGCACTTGGGAAGCAAAGGTCTGAGGATTGCTGTGAGTTTGAGGCCACACTGAGACTACTTAGTGAATTCCAGGTCAGCCTGGGCTAGAGTGAGACACTACCTTGAAAAAAACCAAAAAAAAAAAAAAAAAAAAAACCAAGCAGAACACAAGGAGAATACTCATGGTCCTTATGCACTAATCTAAGGAGAAACTTTCTACCTCTGTCATTTCCTCTGTCCACAATAGCCCAATCAAAAGATAGCCTTATTAAAAAAAATAAATCTGCTTTTTTTAGCAGTTAAGGAAAAGGGGGAGTCTGAATTATAAAAACTATAATCCCTTTTAATAGCTGTCTGAATCATGGTAGTTTGAATGGATGTCCCCCAATTGATTTATTAAAGCTTGTAATTTAGAAGTGCCACCTTGGGCTCCAGCCCTAAGGTGTTTCTAGGGGTGGATCTGGAATTCCAGCTATATGTATTCAGGCAGCAATCTGAATGCTGTTGGAGCTCCTATTGTTTGCTTGTGTGTGTGTAGTGTTGGTGATGGCTTCTCTCTGTTTGGGCTATAAAGGGGGGCCAGTGTCTTTTGCCATTATGAAACTTCCCCTTAATCAGTAGCTTCAATAAATCCCTTTGTGGGAGTTTGAATGGATGTCTCCCAATAGATTCAAGTTTATATTAAAGTTTTTCTCCAGCTGCCTGGCTGGAGGGCATGATACCTTGGCCAGATCCCAAGGTCCAGCCCAAAGGTGTGCTTGGGGTGGGTCTGGAATTCCAGCTATATATATACAAAGAACAGTCTGAACTCAAGCCTGGAGTTCCTGCTTTTTGAGTTTGAATGTGCTTGCTCCCTTGAGGTGCTGGTGATGGGTTCCTCTCTCTGCTTGGATCTATGAAAGGGGACCAGCCTCTTTCACCATTCTGGAACTTCCCTTGGATCTGTTACTTCAATAAATACTTTCCTCCCAAAACTGTGCCTGGTTTGGAGATTTATCCCAGAGGCCTTTATCCCATAACTGTGCCTGGTTTGGAGGTTCATTCCAGTGGCAGGAGCTGACTATGACAAGCATTTTTAAACTCACAATAGAAATTGAGGGAAGTCTCATGGCATCTCAATAGAGCATAAAGTCAATAAGAAATAAAAAAAAATCCATAGTCTTGTTATGGTTCTAGACACCATTGTACAAGTCTGGTAGTTTCCTTCATGCTGGGTAAATTAACCAAAATATTACATGCTGCTGTGTTACTGTGACAGTTAACTCCTTCAGGCAAGTTCCATAGATCCCAAACCTGACCCCTACCCTTGAGTGGAGGTGTCTCTAACTAGAGTTCAAACCTTATCCTAAAACTGATTGGTCAAAGATGGACCAACGAGCTGTCTCTCTGCTCACCTGAGACAGGGAATACTCACTGAATAAAAAAATTCAGTCTCTTCTCTCCCCCATGTGGCAGGCTAGAAGAAGGACAGGGTAAGGACCCCCAACACAACCTAATGGCTGTGGGGGGGGGGGAGCTGGACTTGTTTCCCACATGAACCTCTTTCTCATGATGGGAGCCTTCTGTTATCTTTCCTTCTGCTTGTTTAGCTGAGTAGCATAGATTTTGCTAAAACCTCTCCCACATGCTTTATCCACACTGGTGATTGGAGATCTCTATATCTTCCCATTTTCTTTTGAATAAAGTCTCCCACTATTCCTTATCATCTGGTGGTCTATAATTTTAATTCTTTATAGACAAGAATTCAGGTACTCCTTAAGTTCTGAGGTGCATTGGAAGTAGCTGGGTACGCTTTACATTCTAATCCCTAGTTCCCCTGTTACATTATGAGTGAACTGAGTGTCATGAATGAAGAACACTAGACAGTTCCTCCAATTGCTGACACCTGTTCCCAGAAGAACAAAGACATGAGGTTTCCCTCCAGCTCTCTTTCAGTGCGTCATGCCAAGCCATAGTTCACAGGTCACAGTACTAAGGAAAATGGTAAAATGTCCCTTCTGATAATTTCCAGCACATTATCTAAATTAACAAACATAGCTTCACTGGTTATCAGTTCCCCTGGAGCATTACTACTGTATTTTTTTTTAACTTATGAAAGAGAGAGACAATGAGAGAAAATGGGTATAACAGGGCCTGTTGCTACTGCAAACAAATTCCAGACACATGCTACTCTTTGTGCATCTGGCTTTATATGGGTGCAGGGGAACTGAGCTGGGTTGGCAGACTTCACAAGAAAACTCCTTTAACAGCTGAGCTACCTCCCAGCCTCTGCTCTTTCCTTGGTTGTGGAAAAGCAGCTCATACAACACCCAGCACAACACTCCAGATATCACTCCAGAGCCATCTGGAGCCTTTGGTGAAATGCAGGCCCTGTCCATCTATTCTTACTATATTCACCCACCCAGGATGTGGCACAGACAGAAAAATGTAGCTGTCCCCAATCTGACCTCCCAGTCGCCCTCTAGTGAGCTAGAAAAGCAAGAGCAGCACCAGAACCAGGTACTCAGCACCTCCCCATCCTAGTTTACCTTCCTTGGGTTTTCTGAAGATTGTCTACCGAAAAGCAGCTACAAAAATTTCAAGATAAGAGTACCTCTACCCTCTGAAAAGGCTCCTGGGAAGAAACCCCGAGTCCTCCCAACAGTAGCTGTGTTCTTGGTATCTACATACTTCCACACCACAGTGTTTACAACCACATCAACAGCTTCTGCAGTCTGGTGTTACAACACACATATGAACCAGACCACAAGAGCTATCCTCAGATTTAACTTATTCAATATTTCCTGCAGCCTCACCTTCAAATTGCACCTTGAGCCAGGATTATGGGCAAGAGCGTTTGTATGTATAGGTTTATTTAGTTTTCTATTGTGTTCTTAAGTATACACTGTATTAATTCTTAAAAAGCTTTGTTAAATCATTTGAGACATACACAATTAACAGTTTGATGCCCAAATCACCACACCTTCATTTATTTAATGCCTGTGAAGCTCCAGGCTCAGATTTTTGTCTTAAGGATACAGTCTTGACAAGAAAATCCCTGAGAAGGGGAGTTAACAATACACTAATAATTATGAATAACCCACTGCATGAAAACGGAACTCAATAAAAAGAAACACTAAAGATCCAGGTGTGGTGGCTCACGCCTTTAATCCCAACACCAGAGAGTTCAAGGTTGACCTGGGTTACAGAATGAGCCCAAGGTCAGCCTGGACTACAGTGAGAACCTGCCTCAAAAACAAAACCAACAAAAAACTTCTGGGCTGGAGAGATAGCAAAACATTTTCGGCACTTGCCTGCAAAGCCTTAGGACCCAGGTTCAATTCTCCAGTACTCATGTAAAGGCTAGATGCACAAGGTGGCGTATGTGTCTGGAGTTTGTTTGCAGTGGTTAGAGGCCCTGGAGTGCCCATTCTCTCTTTCTCCTCTCTCTCCCCCCTCTCTGTGTGTATATAAATATTTTTAAAAATAAAAAAAGAACTCTCAAATAATGAGCTAATAATGCACCTGAAGTCCTTGGGAAAATAAGAAAACACCAAACACAAAAGTAGTAGATGGAAGGAAGTATCATAGATCATAGCAAAAAACAACAAAACAGAAATAAACAAAAAAAATATTGAGTTGGTCTTTGAATAGATAAAACAAAATTGAAAAACGTCTTAGCCAAATTGAGAGAGAGAGAGAGAGAGAGAGAGAGAGAGAGAGAGAGAGATCCAAATCAATACAACAGATGCCAGTGAAACTGAGAATCATAAAGACATACTTCAAAAACCTATATCCCTCCAAATTGGAAAATCTAAAGAAAAAAAGTATGAATTCCTTGATACAGATAACCTACCAAAGTACAACCAAGATAAGATTAATAATTTAAGCAGCTGGGAAACAACGAATGACACTGAAGCAGTAGAAAAAAAATCTCCCAGCCAAAAACAGTCCAGGTCCAGCTAGGTTCACTGCAGGACTCCATGAGACCTTTAAGAACTGGGGCCCTGCATCTCACATTATTACACCAACTAGAAAAGGAGTGCTGCTGAAGTCCTCTATGAGGCCAGCATAGACATTTCCTTCCTATTTATTTTTATTTTCTCATTAGCACTGGGGTCGGGGAGGAGAGAAGAAAATGTAGAAGGAATGCTGGACAGCATGACACCCTCCTGAAGTTAGTGGTCATAATTTTAAAGGGAGACTCGACATCACTGTGCATTTTATTCCAGCCCTGGATACATGCCCAGGCATACCAAGGAGGTGAGCGGAGATCAGATGGAGATCTGATCATGGCCATGCCCATCTCAGCATTCCTATCTTATGCTTGCCACTGTAGCTAGAGAATAAGGGATCAATTTTTAAAGGTTACATTTAGGGATGAGAATTGTCTCAGTGGTACATGTATCTTAAGTTCTTTCAGTGGCAGGAGGTCCTGGTGTGCAGGGAGCCAGGACATCGCCATGGCAGGATGGCGCCCCCTCTCTTGCAGCTAAGTGGGAAACAACTCCACCTTAGGCAATGCTTTGAGAAACTGTCCCTAGCCAATCCCGTGGCGCCTGAAGGTGGCAAGCAGGAGCCAGCCAATCATGGGACGATCCGTGTCCCTTTCCCTATATAAACAGCTGACTTCTAGTGCTCGGGGCCCCTCACTTCCTTCCCCCCCTTCAAGCAAAGGCTCTCCATTAAAGTGTGTGTTGAGAAGAATCCTCGAGTCATGGTTGTTCTTCCTCGCTGCTCGAGGAGCTCGCCACAGATGGTGCCGAAACCCGGGACACGGAGCGAGGGGCCGAGGAGGATCCAGATCTCAACACACGGAGAGGAGACGTCGGTAAGTATAATCAGCTGATTTCCCCGGATATGTTGACTACTAGACTGGAAAGTTGGGTGCTTGCCCTTGCCCCCTGATTGTGGGTATTGCTTGCGCTTGCCTATTGTTTCCGTCTGTATTGTGACGGACCTGGCAGGGAGGGTAGACGGGCACTAATGAGTCACCAGGACAGTTTTTCAGAGTCGGAGTCAAGAGGGGAGGATGTATTTAGGCCTAACAGGAAAAAGGATAGAAATAAAAAGGAAAAAGGGAGCTCTAGAGAAGGAAATATAGAAAACGATAAAATAAAAAGGAAAAAGGGAGCTCTAGAGAAGGAAATATAGAAAAGGATAAAAATAAAAAGGAAAAAGGGAGCTCTACAGACGGAAATACAGATGACGAGTTTAGACCTGTAAAAGACATGGAGCAGAGGGAGACAGAGGGAACAGTGGGTAGGCAGCAGGTTCAAGACGGCGCGCTGGACCTGAGCGAGTTAGAGCGTGCGTGGTGGCAATTGTCACGGCCACCCGGGCCCAGGCGTCACGCTTCCACCCTGCAAAAAAGCATGCCAAAGCAGTCTCGTCCCAAGGACTGCGTGACTGGCCAGATCCAAAGTGGCCAGGCAGGCGAGCAAGTTAAACAAAGAACTCCGGGAATGCCCTGGCCAGGCCAGGAAGAACTATATAGCCTAGAAACTTGGAATTCCTTAGTTTTTCTTTCTTTTCTCTGAGATGCAAATTCAACCCCAGGCAACTGTCAAGGTCACAGGACCCAATGCTCAAGAGCGTTTTTCAGTCAGTCTGAAACACAGGTTTCCACCTTGTTAAATGCAAGCACCCTGGGACTGAAAAAAACAATGGTCACTCAGGGCTCGCCCCAGGGAATACAGCCTTTTGTTTGAAAAAAAAGAAAGGCTCTGCAGGCTGAATTCAATTGATTTGATTTCTGGTCAATTTGTGATTATAAGAAACTCCTTCTTCTAGGTCACTCAAGGGCACCTGTCTAATTTTAGCTATGCCACAGGCTTATTATTTTCTTTCAGTGTATCTCAATCTGTTTTAAAAATCCTATGAAGGTTAATTTGTCAGAGATATTCAAAAGTTATCAAGGTAGCAAAAATTTTCCAGATTAATAAAGGTATTGTTTTGCCTAAATGTATACATAATATTAAAGATATGGGTTGTCAATTTTCTTAAAACTACATTCACTGAGACATTACATAAAAATGTCTAATTTTCTATTAATAAGGATGTCTAATTCTTAATACTTATTTTATATAATTTAATAGTTAAGTCAAATTGGTATGATTTCTCTAAATTCTATATAAGGTAAATATGTGTTAGACGCCAATTCTATAAAAACCATCTATATGTACTGGTTCTCAATCTTGGACTAAACAATAATAGAAAAATTAAAATATTATTGTGCTCAATCTGACTCTGTATTCAAAAGAGCTCATTGGATACAGACCCAGAAAGAGATATATTTCCGATACTTCCTCATAAACTGGTCTGGCCAACTGGTTTATTGACGAATGTAAGGGAAATAAAACGAGGAGATTTGTGTCCTCTTTGTGATGCTAGAGTCCATGATTGTATGGGTAAACTGAGTCAAAAAAAACATAAGGTTCCTTTTCTCATCTATTGCTAAATAGTTAGAGACATTGTCTGCTGTAAGTACTATATGTTTTCTGCTTGCTTATAAATAAAAAAGAGGGGGAAGAATGCTCCTAGAAAGTGTCTTACTTATAGGTCTATGTTAAGGATCAGGCTGTTCAATGGTTAGAGATACTCTCTAACAGTTATACCCATTTGGCAAGTACAAATTTCTATATATAGTGGTTGCTAAAGATATTTGCTTAGTCTCTTAATAAAAAATTAATTTTGGGGCTTTGCAAAAAGACTAGTCATAGCAAGTTTTAAAAGAAGTGACTGCCACAGGTCAGCTTTAAATATCACTCCAGTTATAGCTGTTGGTTCAGTGACTAAATTGTTTGTGAATTAAGAAATGCATAAGAGGAACTCTTGGGGTACTCACCAAGACTAGCTATGTTTCTTTGTCAAGGACAAATTGAATTTTTGGGATGGAAATTGTTTACTGGTATTGATTTTCTAGGGTGAGGTTTGCATATCTAAAAGCATTGTGAGTTTTAAGGAGATGGGTCTATTTGTTTATGCTAATACTACCAGGTGGTCATCACTGAACTTCAGCCATTGTCGCTTCTATCCTCCTATTAGGTAAATAGGTTAAAAGAACTTAAGCTTTTATATAATTTCTGTCATGGATAAAACATAATTGTCTTATGTTTATAAGAATCATTACTATATATAAGATTAATTAAGGCCTAATGTTAAGCTAACAACATTGGTTGTCACATGTTTTCTCTTTCAAAATCAGATTGATATTATTTCAACAATTGTAATATTTTGTGTATTTAAACTAACTATTTAAGATATATTCCCTACTCCAGGATGCAAGTTCAGACATCTGAGAAAAACTATTTCAGCCTCTACACTGAGTTTCCAAACCCTCCTAAATAATTGGTATGTTTTCAAACATAAATACTGTCTTTCTAGACTGCTCTGGATCTGGTAACTTCCAGGTTAAATCTCTATATTTGGATTTATTGCTGAAAATGCTTCAAAACTATGTCTATAGCAACGCATGTGCTGTTATTAAAATAAAATGCTATATCTATTTCTCTTAATAACTATTAATATATGTCTTATGCTTTGCAAGCCATACAGGAACCATCTCAGACCATATCAGATGCTATGATGCCATTCAGTGAACAATTCTTGGGATGGATCTGAGTTTCCACAGTGGAGAGCAACCTGACGAACACCCTATATGGAAAACTCCCCACGTCTGGGGGAGTCACCCTACCTCCTGCCTCACAATGTGAGACAGGACAAAATCTTGGCAATGTGTAATATGGCTAATGGGTTTCTCTCTTGGGCCTTAGGTAGGGACCCTCCCCTCTCTGAGGAATACCCCCAGTTGTCTTAACTTCGTGTCCTATTCAGCAGGAAAAAGACCAGAGAGAGATTTCTTCGTCCCCATGTCCCAACAGCAATTGGGGTACCCTCAAGAGAGGGGGGAATTATATAAGTTTAGGAGTGAGACCCCCACAAGGTTGCCAAGGACCTGGGAGAGGATTTGGCTATGTCTTTTCCATTGGGGAGACCTGCCCCACATGAATAATCGCTTGCGGATGATACCCACAAAGCAAGATATTTGTGCTTCTTTACAGGAATGTGGGGACTCTTGAGGATGCAAGCTGCCTCCCATGTCTTCTAAAGGTCCAGAGGGCAGTTATCTTTATATAAACGATAGGACTTGAAGCAGCTGCTCCCAAATCTATGCAGCCAGAATGACACCCTGCCCCCACAGAAGCCGCTGCTGCAGCTAAATGGCACCCCAGAAATCGAACTGGGGGCATATTGAATAAGAACTCCGGCGTGCGATGGTCCTGATTAACTCGACGCACATGGACCTTAGCCTGGCAAATGGACTGACCCCTTGGATTGCTTCTACTTTCCCCCTGTTTGAGGAGTGGGTGAAAATAGGGATGTTTCTGGCGTGATGCCTGGGAGGATGCATGTTGTGCCTATGGTTGGTCTGTCGCCTGCGTGCCCAAACCAGAAGGGACAAGGTAGTGATATCGCAAGCATTGGCCGCTTTGGAGTGTGGCTCCCCCCCCTCAGGTATGGCTCTCTGCCCTAAAAAGTGCATGATGTTTACATAGCCTTTGCACCCGCTGGATTGGTTAATCCATTGCACGCGGAAAGGTATGTAGACAATAGCCCTGTTGTCCTACACAGCCTTTGCACTCCTGGGACTGTCTAGTCCATTGCACATGGGAAGGTGTGTAGACAATAGTCACATGTAAAAAACTCATGTCCTGGCATAGTGCTGTTATTCTGGGTATGAGATGCTGTTGCCAAAATAAAAGAAAAGGGGGAACTGCAGGGAGCCGGGACATCGCCATGGCAGGATGGCGCCCCCTCTCTTGCAGCTAAGTGGGAAACAACTCCACCTTAGGCAATGCTTTGAGAAACTGTCCCTAGCCAATCCCGTGGCGCCTGGAGGTGGCAAGCAG
>PVHP010042749.1:0-14848 GCA_004024765.1 Zapus hudsonius
GGTGAGTTTTCTCTTTCTCAGCTTGTAGCAGTGGTCTGGTTGTTCAGAATCATGAAGACAGAGTTGGCCAGGTGTCTGAGGTGAGTCACACTGAATGGCTGCTATGGCTTCCACATCTAACATGGTGTGTGGTCCTCAGCCCTGCCACAAAGCCAGCTCCTGGGTCTGTGCTTCAATCCTGGACGAACATCAAGCACCTTGGGGAGCTTCCACCCAGGAAGCCCAAATGTCCCACCCCCAGGTTTTCTGCTTTCATTTGTCTAAGGGTACAGCTGGAGAACGTGTAGTCTTCCACCATGAGGAGTGCTTCATTGGCTGTACAACAAGACACTGCATGGAGAAGCTCATCAACTTGAAATGTTCTGGCCACACATGGGACAAATGACGATTGGAAAAAGAAAAAAAAATCTTGGCAGAATCCTGTGCCCTGGGTAATGAACCACAGGCCTTCAGAAGACCCATTTGTGCTGCACTTAGAGGGTCAAATGGAGATAATTCTTACATAGACAATCACTAAACATTAGGATGAATTATTAATCAACCTTTCCGGGAAGTCTTTAAGAGGAGAATGGGTTTTAATTTGCCTAAAACATTCTATGGGATTCTTCTCAGAGGCAGTGGAGTAGCTGGGGTTAAGAGATCAGCACAATTATGGCCCTTAGAGTTTGGAGTTCTACCAGGAAACTGAAGTGGGAAGGCCTTGGAATACATGGTATGGCTAAGGATGAAGTGTAGTTGATAGAGTGCTTACCTAGCATGTGTGAGACTCTAGGTTCATCCCCAGAGAGGTATAAACTGGGTATGCTGGTTCATATCTGTAATCCCAGCACTCATTTAGAAGGTGAGGGGAGGAGGATCATGAGTTCAAAGTCATCCTCAAACACATAAAGCTCCAGGCCAGCCTGGACTCCATGAGAACTTGTAATGGGGCATCTCTGTGGTACATGGGTTTGGTTGGGAGGGTAAGGACTGGGAAGCTGAATGACTGATGTCATGCTAACTGTAGCTCCTCCAAACCTTTTCTTCTCCATGGAAGGAAAAGATGAGTAAAGGAGAAAGAAGACAATAAGAAGAGAAAATGAATGTGGATGAAGGAAGAGAGAAGACAGGTGGAAAGACAAAAGCTAGTTCTTACTGAGCATTCCTATGTAGAAGGTTTTTATTTTATTTTTTTTTCTCTAGTTGCACATGCTGGTGGTTACTGACCTGATCCCATTGCCCAGGTTAGAGGTCAGAAATCCTTGCTCAAATATCCACAGCTGGAAACTGTTGACCACAGTAATAGATCCCTGGATGATACATCCTGTTCATGGCCCCTCCCACTGGAGAATCAGTGTCTCACAAGGTTTTAAATCTTGACTTCTCTTTTTAAAATTTGATTATTTTTTACTCTGTATTTATTGTTCATAGTAATGGTTTTCATAAAGATATATTCATAAAAGTAATCATGTACTTTGGTCAGATTAATTCCCCATACACTCCCCTTTCTCCTCCTCCTGCTGCAAGTCAACTTTATTTCCTCACACAGGGTTGGTTCTTCTTTCATGGCACATACACATAAATGATGGCAAGCATTCATATCAACCTATCATTGACTGAGGGTCTTTGGTAGATATATGCCTGGCAGTAGTATATATCTCTGTGGCATATCTCTTGGTCTGTGGTATGTATCTGTTGTGTGCTGACTGAGAGTCCTTGGGGATATGCCTAGCAGTGGCATATATCTATGTGATATATACATATATATGTATGTGTGTGTGTGTGTGTGTGTGTGTGTGTGTGTGGTATATATCTCTGTGTTATATATCTTTCTCTGTGGTATAGATCTCTGTTGAATGCTGACAGAGAGTCTTTGGGGATGTATGCAGCAGTGGTATACCTGGGTTAAATTCATAGGATTTTTTTTGAGGAATCTTGTAATTTTCATAGTAGTTGGACTAATTTACAGTCATACCAGTAGTGTGTAAGAGTTCCCATTCCCCTTCATCTTGCTAGCATTTGTTGCTTTTTAAAAAAAAACATATTTATTGTCAGTAACTAGATACATTGTATGAGCAAGTCTTATGATGGTATCCCCATTTCCCTCTTCCCTGTCCCCAACCCACGGAGGGCCCTCCTCAGTGGGCTTGCTGGACCAGACCATGGGATAGGTAATTTATGGATTGTATGAGAGGTAGCCAGTTTTTTTCTTTGTGTGTTGTTGCTGGGGGGGGGGGTGATGGCTCTGGATATTCTCCCCCACCATGGCTCTTAACAATCTTTCCACTCAGTTCCCTGAGTCAAGGTGGGTGAATTTTAAGTCTGCTTTACTGTTGAGGTCTTAAAAGTCTCTGAATTTCTGCTTTGGATTGTGTTGGGTATCCTCAGCGTCTGTCTCCATTATCCTCTCACAGGTTATCTGACTTGCTTTGGAGGTAGGCCTCTTGCTCATCTTGCCACTTCCACAAAGATTTTGTTTGGGCTCCCATCATAAGTTAGAGGTGGTTCATATTCTTCCTGGGTGAAAGGCATCATCTCAGGTCCTGTGGGTGGAACTGGGTTGTTCAAGGTTCTCGCTGTTTTCTGAAACATACAAACAGAATCTCCAATGGAGAGCAAGATCAGTATAGGTTAAATGAGACAAACCTTGTTAATTTGGTGAGATTCTAATGGGTGTAGCTTCTGTCTAGATCTCTGGTAGTAGGAGTTTCCCACTTGGAGCTCATGTTCTTGGTACCTATAAGAGTTTACCATGGATCCAAGTTCCAGTTAAGGGTTCCTTGACTCTGAGAGAATCTCTTAGCCAATCAGCAAGCCATTGATTTCCCACCTAGGTTTATCACCACTATTGCACAGATGAGCACTTCTTGGCTTGCTGGTCTCTACCATATAGCAGTATCCTCAGCATTCTCATAAAATCAGTCAGTGTTGTATATCAGTTACCTCTGCTTTCTCAGAATATCATTGGTCATTTTCCTCTGGCAGCTCATGTAACGCCTTCCAGCACTACACATGCTACCATCTGGGAGCTGGGTACCATTCTGGATTAGGCAGGGTCTCTAGTTTTTGGGTGATGACAGTCTGTGGTATTTTCAGCAATAGGGTCTTACCTTTTGCCTGGGGTGGGTACTCAAGAGCTTTGACATAAGCCTGTCTTGTTTTGGAGACCTGTGGGTCTCTTCAATCAGCAGCTCAGTGTGGGAAGTAACCAATGGCTGGGACAGGGAGTTACAAACCAGAGCAATTTTTCTTGGGTTTAGGCTTCCTCCTACTCTATTCAGGGCCCCTCCTACCAGATGATGCCCATGGCTTACTGTATGAAAGTAAGTATTTTATGGTATCATTTCATCATTGGTTTAGATTAGTATATAAGTCCCTCTGCCCACCCTTTCATTTTCCCTTCTCCCCCAATTCCTTCATACAGATATATAGCTGATTAGGTTTCATTGTGGTATTTTTATAGAATTATTTTTGTTTTCCTTACCCCTCTCCGCCCTCCTTCACCTTTGCAGCCCACTCTCTCATAGTCTCTCTTCTCTCTGTATTCTACCACAGAGACTGTTACACATCCATCTTCATTGTTGCTCTATTCACAATAGTTCTGTAACAGAACAAGCATAGATGTCCATCAATTGATGATTGGATAATGAAAATATGGTAAATATACAGAATGGAATTTTATTCAGCTGTAAAAAATGAAATAATAAAATTTTCAGGAAAATGGGTGGAATTGCAAAAGATCATACTAACTGAGCTAACCAGACCCAACAAGAGAGAAATAGCATGTTTTTTTCTCCTAAATGCATCCTAACTTTGAATGTGTGCATATAAATAAGGGGTAAGGGATGAGAGAAAGGGTATAGGCTATGGAGGGAGTTCCTTGTTTTCTTCATCATAGCCATTCTGACTGGGGTGAGATGCAATCTCAACATACTCTCGACTTACATTTCCTTGATGGATGGTGTTGGGCAACTTTTTCCCATGCTTATTGGCCATTTATGCTTCATTGTTTTGACAACTTCCTGTGGATTTCATTGGCTCATTTATTGTTTGGATTGCTCTTTTTGGTATTTAGTTCTTTTGTGGTCTTCATGAATTATAGATATTAATCCTGTGTCTAATATATAACCAATGAAGACTTTTTTCCCATCCTGTAGGCTGTCTCTTGACTTGATTATTTTTTTTTTGTAGTAAGATTTTTAACTTTATGGAATCCTATTTGTCAATTGTTAGATTTTCCCACTAAGTTTCTGGGTCCTTTCTAAAAAATGCTTGTCTACGCCTTGAAGTGTTTTTACCTATGTTTCTTCTATTTTCTTAATCACTTTTATTACTTTCTTTCACACACATGATATGTTTAGAAAAGCAAACATTATAAAATAAAATTATTTGGACTTCAACATCTTATTTATCATGTCAGTAATATGATAAAAATGTTAAAATACTAAATGCTTCTACCATGTAAAAGGACAGTTTCTCTTTTAAAAATTTCATTTGAATTCCCTTAAGGTAGTTACTGTTTTATTCAAAAACAGCTGAAATTTGTCTTACTACTCAATCCAGTGCACAGTAACAGTAGATGCACCACCCATGAAAGACAAACTTTACTGGGGGCCACAGGTTATTTTAAAAGCCACACAGAGTTACTGTTCTCTCATATGTGAGTAGTTTAAATGTTATTTTGGATGGACCTAAAATGAAATGACCCAATAATCTGGTTGTTGTAGAATCTTTGTAGGATTGTAATTTATAATGTGACAGAAATTCTTGCAAACTCAGCATGTGGAGTAAGAATATTTTGCAATGCAAATTTTGTGCATTCTATACTTATAACTACTAATTAGTTAAACACACAGCTCCCCATGCTATTTGCACATGCAAACCAGGAGGGTCCCTGTAGGTTTTGTATTTGGAGCTTTCCCCCTCACTGTGTCTCTCCTATCTGTCAGACTTGCTCATGTGAGATCAAAATTGCCAGGGAAGTTGACAAGGAAGCCCCAGCATGCTCACTCCTTGCCTGCATTGGGCTTTTGACCTAGACACTGGGCAGTGTGTTTGGCTGTGTATGGTTCTCTCCTTTCTGAAATTCTCAGGGCTTTCCTGGAAGGCTCTGATGGGACTCTTGTTCAGGTAAGCCTGAGCCTGGGCTTATGGAGATCATGCTTCTAGACAACCTACCACATGACTACCTGTGTGGCCAGGCAGGATCAGTGTACAAGAGAGCTGCTGAGAATGTGCTCACTCTCCAGATATACCAATATCATGTATAAACCTCTTACATGCACATGAACCCATCAGATTAGACCAATATATCAATTAGTAAACTAGCTCATCTCTTTTGATGATTCAAGCATGTAACTCACAGTGGCTTGGATGTCATTTTTTTTTTTTACTTTATTGTCCATAATGAGTTACAACATTTAGTGGGCAAACAATGAGTTGTTATCCCCAATTCCCCACTGTCCTCCCCTTCCCCCTCCACTGGATAACCTCCTCCATGGGTCGTCTGAATCAGTCCTTGTGACAGGGGACCATGGATAGCCTAGTATTCAGCCAGGTTCTCCTGGCCATGCCTCTGGATAATCTCCCCCACCACGGCTCTTACAATCTTTCCGCCCCCTCTTCCTCATAGTTCCCTGAGTCCTGGTGGATGAGTATTAAGGCTGCTTTAAGGTTGTGAGCTTAGAGGTCTTTGTGTCGAAATCATTGGTTTCTGTCTCACTGGCTTATCCTGTGTTGATTTAATGGCTGTGGCTGTGAGCCCCTTGTTCATCCCGTCATTCTCTGCGGGGATCCATTTGGATCCTCCACGATATGACTGTGGTGGGTCCTCTCTTGCCAGAATCTCAGCTATCAGCCTACTGTTGGTTGGTAGGGTTAGATGGGCCCCAGCTCTCTCGCTGCATCCTGAAAAATACAAACACAATCTCCACCGGAGAGTGAGATCAGTGTAGGTTAACAAATATACACAATTCTGGATTACCTAGATTCTATTTTTAGTAGTCTCCCAGTCACTCGCTCCCATAGTGCATCTTGTTTTGGGAGCCCAAAAGTACAGGATCCGGTGCCTATCGCCCTGAATCCTGGATGTCATTCTTTTCAAATTCTGTGAAGAAATGCATCATGATATAAACATAATAAGCTAAATGAGATATTGGTGCAGACTTTTCTTGTAATGTTCAGAGTCAGCAAGGTCATTGTTGTCGTGTTATTAGGGTAATTCTAGCTCAATTTAAATAGAAAGTATTCTATATACTTTTCTCTTCTATAGGCCATTATAGAGAATTAATATTTTATTCCTTAAACACTTGGTAGAACTAGCCTGCAGCTTTCTGTTTTGGAAGGCTATTAATTAATGATTTGCTTTATTTAATGGATACAGGACTATTCAGATTTAATCCCTTCCTGTGAGTTTTGGCACAGTGTGTCTACTCAAGGAACTGGTCAATTTAATCTAGGTAATCTAATATTTTTAATGAAGACAATGGTAACATTAGCATAATACTGAATTCTAAAATAACTTAGATTCCCCCCTCCACATATAGCAAAGTCCACCCAGGCCATGAGAAATGCTGTAGGGCACAAGCATCACATGATGGAAGAATATTTTGGTTCTTTTTACCTCCCTCCCAACCCCCAACTATCTGGTCATAGGAACAAAACTTAAATAACTAGTTAGTGCATTTAAAAAGTGTACACAGACAAATAAAAATTAAAACTACACAAGCATACCTTGGGAAGAGCTGGCCTGAAATTAGGATATAAAAGAAGGAAAACAGAAACAAAACCAGCACAAAAGAAGACTTATGGGCCTTAGCTCAAGAGGAACCTGAAAAGAGGCTCAACCCTTTCAAATAGGTTTCGAATGTGACTAAGTCATAGACAGAAATGGCTGTCTCCCTATGCATCACATGTGACTAAGTCATAGACAGAAATGGTGGTCTCTCTGTACATTGCTCCTCTCTTATTTGGAGGCTTTGGGTAATCTTTGCCAAGTGAGCCTCATGCTACCAACTCATAGAAACACAGCAAAAAATATAAAGTGCAAGGCACCTTAGTAGATTTAAGAATTTTTTTTTGTAAAATAAATCCTCTCAGTCTAAATATCTTATAAATTTCAAGGTGAAGTGTGCAAGTAATGCTGCCACCACTACCAGCTTTGATCTCAGCCACTGACACCTGTTCTGGGCTGCTCAGGAGGTTCAGAAATAGGACATGCCACAAGGTCAAGGAAGCAGTGTTAAGAAGGCTGCAGGGAGGGTGTGGAGGAGTGAGGTTGTCGGGACAGCCCCTGCAGGAGAATCCACTTGATGTCAGAAACCAGTGAAAGGCTGGGGAGGTGGTACAGCAGTTAAAGGGGCTTGTTTACCAAGTCTTGCGGCTTGAGGGTTTGATTCCCCAGTACCAGTGGAAAGTCAGATACACAGAGTGGCACGAATCAGTGGCAAGAGGCCCTGGTTCTTCTCTCTCTCTTCCTCCTCTTCCTCTTCCTCCTCTCTCTCTCTCTCTCTCTCTCTCTCTCTCTCCTCACAGATGGATGGTTAAAGTACTTTTTAAAAAGTGATTCTGAAAGCTCTCAATACACATTTTGGTACCTCTCATGTACATGTTTACTATAGAAAAGGACCCTGGTTTTCAATATCACCTAACCTAGGTGACCCGCCACACTGCAAAGGTGTCAATCAGTGCTGCAGGGCTTGAGCATAGAGCAGATTCTCCTTTTCTGATAACTAGCCCTGCTGTGGACATGGCTTCATTTCAGTGCCCCCTGCCCAGGAAGCCATGTGCTGATATGTTCTTATCAGAGAAAGGCCAACATCTGTCAGTTCTATAGGAACATGTGGACTTCAGAGAAAGGAAGTGAGCGGAAGAGGTTTCTCCAGCACAACACAGTTTTTCTGCAGTTTTTAAAGACCTCTGGGAATGAAAAAGAGCCACACCAAATAGGTTTGTGACAATACACATACATCTTGGAAGGAAAAAAAAGTCAAGTCAAATAGAATCTCTCTCTCTCTCTCTCTCTCTCTCTCTCTCTCTCTCCCTCTCTCTCTCTCTCTCTATTTGAGGGATTTATTGATAACTTAACTGGGTTAGGAGCTGTGATGATTTGAATGTAAAATGTCCCTCACAGGCTCATGTGATTGAACACTTGGGCCCCTTTTACTGGTGCTATTTGTGAAATGTTTTGGAACCTTTAAGAGTTCTAGTCTTGCTGGAGAAAGTGGGTCACTGAGGGCAGGCCGTGAGGTTTTAGAGCCTGTTCCCACTTCCTGTCTTCTCTCTGCTCTCTGACTGAGGGTGCCATATGAGCAGCTGCTTCACAATCCTGCCAGCATGCCTTGTCCCACCCCTTGCCTTAATGGACAATATCTCCTTGAACTGTAGGCCTTCCTTAAGTTGCTCTTGTTAGGTATTCAGTCACAGAAACAAGAAAAGTAATTAATACAGGAACCATGAGTAGTGGCTCATTTCCCTTATTTAAACTCCTTGCAATGGTCCAATTCTCTCCACTCGAGACGCGATGGAGCTACTTCAGTGCCATTTCCCAGCTGGCTGTGTGGCTCTAAGTGCTTAAGTCTGTCAGTGCTTTTAGGGAGTTGACTTTGTAGATCCTCAGTAGGAGAGTTACATCCTGTTAGTCTTCATATTAACAGCAGAGCATCTATAAGGTTCAAGTCACTTCCTGAGTCACCGGGAATATAAGGGACTCAGGTGACCTCTGTCATTCCAGATTCTGCTGGCTGGCTGGACTGGAAAACAAGTCAGGGCCACTGAATTCAGCAACACGTACAGTTCAAATGACAAACTGTGAGAGAAGGCAGCTGTGTAAATGCCCCAGCAGTTCTGTTTAATTTGAGTTTGCTGCCAAGCAGAACTGCCCGTGTCTATGATTAGAACCATTTTTTAAAGCAGAAACTAAGCTTTGGATGCCAGGCCAAAAAGAAAATATATACAGTCACCATCAGACCTGTAATCTTTTCTTTCTTCCTGAACCCCAACAGGAACCAGTGCTATCCATGATCACCCAGACACTCTGGGCAAGTGGAGGTACCCTGATGTGTCAGACAAAGGTGACAGGGAGCATGTGCGTACAGTTTGTAGTATGTATTGTGCGTGTGCACATGGATTCCGTACACAGAGGATGAGTTTGAAATTTGAGGAAGGTGTGGAGAGGGATGAAGGCAGATAAATGAAGCATGAAACAAAAGAAGAGATGTGAACAACATGGAAGGTTTATAATAGAATAGTCTTCCACCTTCAGAAACAAGAACAATACAAACATCATGTGATTCTCAAAATTTCCTCCTTTGAAATTCAGGATTATGTATCAGATCTCGGCAAGCAGATCTTCACTTATAATGACACAAAGACCAACGAAACACATAGTTTCAGTCACAAATAAAATCAGTGCGTGAGGAGGACATGCAAGGCCTTTTGGAACCCCTAAGGGGTGTTTCCTGGAGACTGGAGGTTAGGATGATAGTGGCAACCCACTTTGTCTGTGCTCCACAGGCCTCCCCCTTTTTGGACACCAATTCTCCTTCAAGTTTCCTTCCCTCCTTGTCTTGCTCACTTTGAATCCCAGGACCAATCAGGAGCTCAAGCCTGCACTTCAATTCATGGCATCTCCGTGGATTCCTCCTCACAGCTGCCTGGATTGAGGTGCTTGGAGTTCATCACAGCTTCTGCGTACCACACATTGCAGGGTTTGAAGGAAGGGTTTTATTTCCTGGGTGTGCTGCTGCTTAAAGGCCCCCAGTATCCTTGCTGTGGGCAATAAATTAGGAAACCCCGTGGAATTTCTCAAGCATGTATGCACCCTTAAAATGGATGACACTGCTTGGAAGTGGTAAGTGCAGGGCATTTGTATGTTCAGCATCTTGCCCAAGCCCCAGAAGGCATGCCTGCCCATGTGACACCCCACACAGCAACCACACCTTCTAGACACTCGTCCAGGGCCACATTAGAACATGCATTGTGGTATACATTTCAGCTCACATATCAAGGCCTGCACAGTCACAGGATGGCACCTCATCCATCTCTCAGGGTGAGCAAAGGCTCATTATAAAGGAAAATGGCTGAATTTCTAATGAACTGCAGGAGCAAAGGGAGGGGGGGTCCCAAAAAACAGATGTTACAAAAATAGCCCATGTCATTAAGCCAGCAAAACAATATGAAAATGGGAGCACTTGAGACCAGCGCCCATTTCCATAATTTATGGAAATAGCTTTTCCTTCATTTAATGGCCATCAGGAGCTCCATTAAGAACCCAGCCCCTCTCCGTCTTCCTTTATGACCTCAAATTAGAAATCACTATAGCATTCTGGGCCTTTTGTTTTAATCCCATTTAATTTATTGAGATTCACTCTGTCTTATTTTCTTTAATGTGGATGGGATAGTCACCCTGTATATGCAGTCTAGATTATTTAGTGGGGGTGGGATAGCCTCCTTTTATGTGCAGACTAGACTGTTTAATGGGTGTGAGATAGCCACCCACCCTGGATGTGCAGACTATATGTAGGTGAGGAATGACTAGTGGCTGGATTTTGTTCCTATCAATCAGTGACCACCATCTAAGAGCTTGTCCAACTTCTCCCCCTGGTGGTGCTATCAATTGGCCCATCAGCAAGTCTATGAGGTTCCTTACTCTTCTGCACCCCATCCTACTCAGCAGCCTGAAAGTCACCATGAGGGCAGTTTCCATCCTTCCCTCATGTGATCATTTTGAGAGGGAGACAAATATGGTGGACACAGGAAAACCCTACTCCAGGCCCTGGTGTCAATACGAATAAAGTGAGTGGAGGGCAGGTGGAGGTGTAGCAAGTCTAGTCTGGAAGTAAGTGCAGGGCTGGTTTTGAATTTCAAAAGTCCTTGGCAAACTGTCTCCTACATGCAGCAGGTGTATGGATATGGGTAGCAGTTAGAGGTACCCGACTCTGGTCCAGAAGCCTGGTATTTTCTTGGCTTTCCATAGATGTAAGCACTCTTGCATTCATCCACAAACATCTTCTAAGGCATCACACTGAGCACTAAGGGTACCAATATTATCACAAGACCTTGCTAAGAGATCCATGCTCACTTTGATCACAGATGATGAGCAAAGCAGGAGAGGTCCTCCGAGGACAAACACAATGACTATGTTAAAGGGGAGGTCAGAAGAGGGGTGGCCATCTCAGGTATTGATACAGGAATTGAGGTGTTTTTTTTTGCCAATGCACCAATATATGCCAACACACCTACACGATACAATAATTTTGGGGCTTCTCATGATTCTAGTTTTATGAATTTGATAAAGAAAATACACAGACCAGAAGATGAGGCTCAGGAAGATTTTATTATAGCTTAGAGCTTTAGGAGGGAGAGCTTGGATTTGCTTTAAGTTTGCTCATCACAAGATGTAGGTTTTGCACTTTTAGGAGTGTTTCAGAAGTGGTGTCCTATCCCTCTCTAGGTGCCATCTCTTCTCTCTTTCTGACAAAGTTGCTATGATTATTTCATAAAATGTCATCTGTATTAGTTATGTTTCTCATTATTGTGACCAAGTATCTGACTAGAAGCAATTTAAGGATGAAAGGCTTTTTTCAGCTTACAGTTTGAGGGTACAACCCATCATGGTAGGGAAGGCATGGCAGCAGGTGCTTGAGGTGGATGGTCACAGTCAGTTCACAGAGAGGAAGCAGAGAATGATGAGTGCCAGTACTCAATGAGCTCTCATCTTTCCAGTCATGGACCCCAGGATGCAAACATAGTTAGGGTCTTCCCACCTGAATTAATCTAATCTAGAAAATCCCTGAGACATGCCACGATATTTGTTTCCATATCCTGCCAAGTTAACAGAGATTAAACATCGCAATGTCTATGTTTTTCACCATGATGTCACTATTTTCCACAAATATAATTGACACATTTTTAGAGAGCTGCTTTGGGACATGAACATATGCTGTTCTTTGTTAACCTTCTACCCACCAACAACCATTGATGTGGGAGTGATGGGTGCTACTGAGGTATTTGGGATTTATCATTCTACATGAGGCCAGCATGGTATTCTCTCCTGAGCTCTAGATGGATCTTTGCACTTCTTTTTTTCCCTTTGTTTATAAACTTTCTTGATGAATGTGTAGAAAGATTCTGATCTAAATACTGACTTTTGTCTTTAGGATGCCCAGAAAAGAGGTTTCAGACTGGGTTGAAAAAATAAACACAACAGCAGAACTATTAACCTACTAGATTGTGTATACAGGAAATACCTTAAAGCAAAGTCTTTAAAGGTAGAAAAGTTGAAAAGAAAGGAATTGGTAAAAGGATTTCAAATAAAGGTATACAAATAAAAAACTATAGAAGCAACATTAATATCAGAAAGAATGGAATTTAATATTGAAAATCCTAAACAATATAGGACATTAATAACAAAGTCACAATTGATGACTAAAATGCCTTACTAATAAGCTTTGAAATGTCAAACAGCTTAGCAATCAATGTGTGAGCTGGAAAACCTAGACGTACAAACTAGATAGCTATGGTGCAAGACATGTATAAGCACCATGCAGGGGTTTCTACTAAAGAAACAATTAATTTGCAAGTTAATAAACAATTATGCATGCATAAGTGATGTGAATATTATTTAGAATTTTTCTGAATAAGTGTATGTATCGATAATTTATACAATTGGCCAGTATTTAACCACAAAAGGTAGTTTTCGAGTTAATATTTTACATTTATGAGGTGATAAAAGATAACAAGAACCTTAACTCTTTAAAGAGTAAGAACATCTATTTTAGATAATTGATGTATTTCATGTATTAAAGAGAAACTAAAACTTAAAGTCAGTTATTTAGAAACTAATGAAAAGAGCTCTTTAAGTCAATGGAACAAAATACTCGCTGAATTTAATGATTGCTGTCATGTTAAGGAGAAGAAACTGGCAAAAATAACTATTTGATTCAGCAAGTGTAAGAAAATTCCAAAAGTATAGGTAAAAATCAGGGAGAGTTAAATCAACATATTAAAAATAATAAACTACAGCTAGTTGTGGTGGCACACGCCAGTAGGATATTGCTGAAGAGGCGGAGGCACGAGGATCATGAGTTCGAGGCCAGCCTGGACTAAAAATAATAAACTACAAAGCCATGTAAAGAACAGCAAATCATATGTGCAAATATGGATCATAAAACATCATGCCAGTAAACAGGCCTTGGACAAGTTTGAGGGGGCACATTACTGTGGTCATAAGGATCCACCGATACACAGAAGCAAGATTGTGGGGGGTAGCAGAGATCCATCTCTGACTGCATCTCCTCCCCATACAAAGGAATCCATGAGACTCCATGGACATTCTGCCATCTGACCATTAGCATGTAATAGACAGACCCGTGCTTCAAATGTATGGGGCATTTCGCGTGCTGAGCGGCAGGTAGTTGCCTTCCATTTGCTTTGGATTAGAAAAACTCAATCCCAGCCTCTGTTTTCCTGGTCTCTCTTTGTACATACACAGGTGCCTTATGATCTGCTGGGAGTGACACTGTACAGCCACAACAGGTTGCAGGATCTCTGATGCAATGCAGTCATATTACAGTGAATCTACCCCAAAGTCCCAAACCCTGAATTGAATATTGCTAGAAGAAATTTAGATATATGTCCATGATACCAGCACTCAGGGATGTCTTTGTACTGTATCTCAGGAATTGACAATGTGCTCCCACTTAACATAGATGCTTGTTTTTGTCATGATCTCAGTTGAACTGCAATGTGTACAAATTGTAAAGGTGCACAAAATAGCCATCAACCCTTGTATCCTCGTAAACTGAAAGAATTTCAGTGAACCAACTGCACAGGTTTGTCAGGGAATGGCCAGGCTGATGATGGTAGCTGGCAGAGGCTAGTTTTGGGTGTTCCCTGGAGATCTCTGTCTCAAGAGCCTAGGAGGCAGCAAGCCCATAGGTCAAGCACAGACTCCAGCCTCAGTGACTGCTGGGGATTCCTGGCTTCCTCACCCTTGACTTGCACAAAAATAAGTGAACTTTCCTTTTATCATCACAGTTCCCCATCTGTGAAAGATGTGCTATGGTTTTCTGATCTGGTTTCTTTACTGGGGATTACATGTTTTACAATGTAAAGTAGTAGGAACATTGATATTTTGTGATCATTGTTTCTATTTAGGTGAAAACTTGGGGGAAAACTCTCAATTTATGATACATCTGCTATTTTATTTTTGTAATGGAGAAACATGATGAGATGTAGAAAACATTGGTTCAAAAGCCTGTGGCTTGTCTTTTGCCAGACAGATGTGATACAATGCTGCTTCTCAGTATTTATCTCTATACCCACAGATCAGCTCTGCTTCCAGCCCTGGTCAGAAAACTTTCATTTCTTGGCAGTGGGAGGAGTTAAAGCAGAGACATATAACTGGTCAAGTGCTGAAAATAAGTGACTGATGAGTGTTGTCCCCTACATGGGACATAAACAATAACCCCCCTGGGGCTCAGTGAACATTGAGGTAGATGAGAAGGAATGGAGAGAAACACCAAGGAACTCTGGCATCTGGACATGGCAAGAAGATTGCACCCATGAGCTGTCAGTAGCTGTGGGTACCTACACAGGACCTGCTCTTGATGGGGCCAGACAACATTCTCTCGGGGGTAGGAGAGGGGCTTGCAAAGCCACTGGTCGTCCTGATGTGATAATGTCAGAGATGAGAAGAAGAATGAATGTAGTGGGACTAGGTAGAATAAGTAAGAAAATGTGAGCAAAATACAATATGTATGAAAATGGAAATATGAAAGAAAACATTGAGTCCCCATAAACCAAAACTTACCTCATAAGGATCATTATGAAGTGTGGCTTTGAGAAACTAAGTGTCAAGTATAAGTGA
>PVHP010042750.1:0-14834 GCA_004024765.1 Zapus hudsonius
TGGGAAAGACCTGAAGCCCATACTTGGGTCCCAGCGCCCTCTGCTGTGACACATGATGGGACATGAGGGTGCTCTTTTGTGTATATGAACAAAGAAAGCATAGAAGCCTGCAAGACAAGGTAAAGAGTAATATATTTGCTTGTCATCCTTTAAACAAATGTAAGTGTGGGTATGTGTAAAATAATTCCTAAAAATGCATTTCTTTAAATGCTACATATTTCATAATTTTTCTTTTTAAACTTATTTTTATTAGCATACAATGGATTAGGTTTCATTATATTTCCTCTCCCCCATGTGCCCTCACCCCATTATAGGATCCTTTCTTCTTTCATACTACAGTTTATAAAAATTCAATTCACACCAATATCACTAGCACACTCATGGAGAGCAAAGGTAAATAATTATATCACACATATGTACTATTTGAGCTTAAAGAGATATGAGTACAGACATTCAGTTCTTTATTGCTATGAAACCATAGGGTTTTCCCCAAGACTGACACAATTTCCAGTCCTGTTTCAGACAGAAAAAAACATGTTTATAATATTCATGGATATCTCTTTTAATCATCTAATTTTCTGTGACTTACAGAAAATGTGTCATTTGGGTTTGTACCATTTTAAAACAAATCTTTTCTTTTGTTTTAAAGCAGCCATTCTTGTTACAGAAAATATGATACAGAGAGGAAAATAAAAGTCATTTGCAAAATCACTAAAACAAACTATAAAAAGAAATCCTGCATTTCCTTCTACTCTTTAATTCACATTTTATACTGCATGGCTACACTACATATTACTTTTATATAATGTTTTTCTCTTAAAATTATGACAAACAAATTCGTATAATCCTAAAGTCTTCTCCTTTCAGCATGGCACTTGCTTCTTTTCCTTCTTCTCCTCACTTGAGGGAGAAAAGATTCTCTAATGCTAGGTGGAGCACTTGATCATCACACATTAAGAAAGTCTGTTTATCAGAGCACTTAACACTATTTCCAAAAGTTGTGAAACTCTGAGGATTCCCCATCACTCTGGTGGAAAAATTTGAGTTCTCTACTGCTTACTCTGTGAAAACAACAGAAATGAGGACCAGACAAAGTTGTTTCGAAGGATAAGACAAGACTATCATTTACAAGTGACAAAAGTGATGTTGCAATAGAGATTTAAAGCTTGTTTACAATATTTAGATTTACAATGCTGCCAATTTCTGGGTAGAGATATTGATGTAGGCTGAGCACCTCCTCTATTCTGACAGGAATACACAAGACATCAAGAATTTTAATAAAACAGCATAAAATGTCCATTGGCATCACAAGATCCAATGTGAGAAGAAGCGATCATTTGTTGTGTTTTGCTCTACTTTCAAAAGACAGTCTTTGCAAATATTTCCCATTGGCATTCCCTTCCCTTCCATATCACATACCTGGGCAAGTTCATGGTTTCTTCATACTTCCATCAAAAGAACAGATTGAATGAAGAAACTGACGTGAGAACGTACTAAGTCAGGCATGAAAGACAAACCAAAACTATAAAATTGTGCCTTTTAAAATTAATAATAACCTTGGAATTTTGCAAAAATTAAACAATTATACATAATATCATTTTTTCCTAGCTCGGGATGCCATTTGGACACACCATAGTGGGTGAGTGCTATGAACAAAATTCAAGTCCATTTCTTGACATGATGAAGAGACCTCTTGTATATTCTCTATGTTTGAGTCTGAGTACAATAGGAAAATACAGAATGACAAACTCAAAAAGGAAAAAGTGATTTGTAAAAAATATTTTTATCTATGTATTGAGAGAGATAGAGGGAGACAGAGAGAAAGAGGCAGATAAAGAGAGTGGATATGGCCATATGAGGGCCTTCTGCCACTGCAAAGGAACGATTGACATATGACCTATTATGTGCATCTGGCTTTATGTGAGCACTGAGGATTCAAACCTGGATCCTTAAGCTTTGCAGTGAAGTGCCTTAAAGGCTGAACCATTTCTCCAGTCCTCTTAGGAACATTTCTTTTATCTTTTTTTTTAGTTTTAACATTTCTTTTTTTTATTGTCCATAATGAGTTACATTATTTAATGGGCAAACAATGAGTTGTTATCCCCAGTTCCCCAATGCCCCCCTCCCATTCCCAATCAGCGGGATATCCTCCTCCATGGGCCATCTGGATCAGTCCTTGCGGCAGAGAACCATGGATAGCCTAGTATTCAGCCTGGTTCTCCTGGCCCAAGTGTGTTGTTACTGAGGGGTGCCATGCCTCTGGATAGTTTCCCCCACCACGGCTCTCACGATCTTTCTGCCCCTTCTTCTGCTCAGTTCCCTGAGTTGTGGTGGGTGAGTATTAAGGATGCTTTAATGTTGTGAGCTTAGGGGTCTTTGTGTCGAAAATCGTTGGTTTCTGTCTCACTGGCTTATCCTGTGTTGGTTGAATGGCTGTGGCTGTGGGTCCCTTGTTCATCCCGTCATTCTCTGCAAGTATGGATCCTCCAAGATATGACTGTGGTGGCTCATCTCTTGCCAGGATCTCAGCTATCTGCCTGCGGTCGGTTGGTAGGGTTAGATGGGCCACAGCTCTCTCACTGCATCCTGAAAAATACAAACACAATCTCCATCGGAGAGTGAGATCAGTATAGATTAAGAGAGATACACATTTATGGCTTACCTAGATTCTATTTTTAGTAGCCTCTCCGCTCACTTAGTGCATCTCTCCTTGAGGGCCCAAGTCCGGGTTCCAGTGCATATCCCCCTAGTCCCCAGTTCCAGTTAAGGGCTCCCCCTCGCTAAGTGGAATATCTACCTTCCCCATGTCCTTCTCATGCATGATTAACTTACTTCCTTTGGGTGTGAAAGGCAAAGAACTAAAAGATATTTGGTGCTACTTGGGAAGAGAGGAACAATGGGAACCAAGTTTTCCAGTCAGGGATGGAAGGGCATTCTAGGTAGGCCAAAGTGAGAGAGATGAAATGCTCTACAAATACAAATATCTTTGGGGAAAGGAATGTGATGTCACTTCCCAATATGGATTTCTTGCTAGTATTGGGCATTTCCCAAAGCTATACGGAGTTTTCACTCCTCAAAACAATCGAGTCAGCAAAGGACAAAACTAAAAACAAAGATAAAAGCAATCCATAAAAACATCAACTGTCAATGTCTATGGTCAGAGTAGCTTCCTCAGAATGAGTTTCTATGACTGGCAAGATTGCATAGGAGTGGATTACCTTGTGTCTTTGGGCAAGGTTATGAACCTGTATGTGTTTCATTTTTCATCTATAAAGACAGGGTGATGACAGTTTGCTTCATAGAGTGGACAGAGCATTAACTGGGGGGAGATCACTGGAACTGTTCCTGATACAACAGCAAGAACTCAATGGACATCAAGTATTGTTTAATTTATTGTTATGATGCTCTCAATAAATGCAGTGTGGTGCTAATTATTACCAAGTAGATTAAATATCAAGACACCTGAACCTCAATGTGCTAAAGCTATACTTTAAAAGCATTAGCCTTTGAACAGTTTAAGAAACTGAGATCATATGTGACATAAAAGAGTGAAAAATGCCTGGTTTTATTTTTAAAATGCCTTTTATGTGCTGGAGAAATTGCTCAGTGGTAAATAATGCTTTCTTACACAGTGTACTGGTCTGAGTTAGACTCCCCAGTACCCACATAAAGCCAGGTGCACAGAGTGGCACATGCATCTGGAGTTTGTTTACAGTGGCAGAAGGCCCTGACATGCCCACATTCATTCTCATATCTGTTTATTCTCTCTCTCTCTCCTCTCTGTCTCTCTTCCAGAAAGTCATTGGAATTGGAAAGCATGTGGTGCTTCATTGATCTGGCAGAGAAGTGCACCTGTTGAGTCTGTAATGTCAGAGTAGGGGACAGGGGACCAGGAGCCTATCAAGGGTTAGTGAGGTGGCACCCTGAATACCGTGAAATCCACATTGGCCCTGAAAAGGAGGCTGAACCAGGCCCTGCCATGTGGATGTTTTGAGTTCTAAACTGTTAATTCCCACCTCTGGGGCTTCCTGAAAAGCCTTTTCCTACATGGGAGCTGAAATTCATCCAGAAGATCGACAACCATGTGCCCAAGCTCCATGGGCTAGCTGTACTCATCTTCAACTGAGAGTAGGAAGATCCACCCTCCCCTCACTTCCCACACGAGAAGGAAGAAGGAAGAAACGGTTAACTCTTAAGTAAGCAAGAAAAAAAGTCTCATTGAAAAAAATTGTCTCCCTTTAAAGCAGTTTTAATTAAAATACATTACACATTTTTATGTTTTACACATGATAGCACTTTCTAAAAATATATTACATATAAAGAATTTCACCAGAAATCTCTACAACATGAGAGAATTACTGGTTCCAATGTTTGTAGCTTCAAGTGTGCTGTTTGGAGTTGGTTTTACTGGTGGTGACATTCTTTTACAATGATTTCAGGAGTAATGGGAACCTCAATAAAAATTAGACATTGTAATTTGGTGCCCCCTTTGAGATCACAGCAGCTAGGAGGTGGAAGCTGCTAGAACATGCTCGAACCCAGCGCTCCAGGGGGCTGGTGGCAACCTCTTCTCATACCACCTGAAAAAATGCTTCCATGATTCTATGTCTTCATGACTACAAAACCAAAGCTTTATGTGTAGCCATGATTTGGATTAGTGAAATCGAAAACAAACCAGATTAGAAGAATACTTCTGGGCCAGGTATGGAGGCACACGCCTTTAATGCCAGCACCCAAGAGGGATCACTATGAGTTCAAGGCCACCCTGAGACTACATAGTGAATTCCAGCAGGTCAGCCTGGACTAGAGCAAGATCCTGCCTCAAAAAAACAAACAAACAACAACAACAACAACAACAAAAGAATATCATTTTCTGTGGGAGTACTTTCTTACCTTAAGCCTTTCTGAACCAAATGACCTGAATTGATTTTGTCTTGTTGAGTCTGCTTACAATAAAAGTTCATAAACATTCTCTCAGTGTTACAATGCTTTCAAAATAGCCGTTGTCCACAGGAATTTTGAAAATCATATTAAATGAGGGTTAGGAGTACGAGGCAAACATGGCCTGCATTCACTGTTAAGTGATTCCTTTCTCTTAGATGCCCGTCTTGGAGGCAATCCAGGTTCGGAAGGAAGTCACTCGCGTATAGACCCCTGGCTTATTGACTTGGCCACATTCAGCTCCCCAGCTCACTATGCCAACAAGGTACCAAATGTCCCGAGAGTTGGGATGAACGAGTGGTCCTCCAGAGTCACCCTACATGAAACAAAGAACATTTGCATGTCAATTTCCCAACAATATCCAGATGAGGATGGTGAGCAGTTTATAGACAAAAACCTGTTATGTGTGATAGAAATACCTTGAATTTCTCTAACCTCAATTGTCCTGGCCAAAGTGCATCCCTTAGGACTCCTTGGTGTTTATGTGAACTTGAAAGTGTGGTCTGATAATCTACAAACTTAAGTTCCTGAAAAAGCTTTTAGGAGACATATGTGAATGTACTTGAAGTTCAGGGTTTTGCATCTGAGAAAAGTAAACAGAAACCTTGCCGTGAGCCGGTGAGGCAAGAAGTTAGGAAGAAACTCAGAATGGGCTGAAAATAAACATCTCTGAGACTGAACCTTTATGGCATGTATGTGTCCAAGAGGACGAATTGTATGAATTATGATGCTCGTAGGCTGGGATCATGCACCCCATTCTGCCACTTACTAGCTGTGTGACCACGAAGTACATGACATTCCTCTGCTTCCTCTCCTTGATCTACGAACTAAGAATAAGAGCGGATGATTTACATCATCCCATTGTGATGAGGATTAAATGGATTAATAATTGCCAAGGACTCAGGCCAGAGCTCAACTCAGAGCAAGTCCAACATGTTGTTTGTTGAATAGTAATAAACCTACGTTGTCAATAGGGAAGGATTACTTTAGAGTCAGAGCCAAGAGGGACACTGACATAGGACATATGAATTGAAGCATGCAATTGTTTCTGTGTTGATAATTTTCATCCAATGATAGCCAGTTATTTATACACCACGTGTTACTGTAAATGATGTCCAGAAATACCTGGCAGGCGTCAATATTTCCTTCCTTGTATCCAGCACACAGCATTGTGTCCAATACCAAACCATTATAAGCTTCTTTAGCATTACAAATATCCGAGTCAATAATTTTCACAGGTGCCTTCTGAAGTAGCAATGGATATTTACCTTAAAAAAAATGTAAACACTCTCAGGAAAAGATCTGGCCAGAACCAGAGCAGGATGGAAGCTTTGCCTAGACTTTTGGACACAATAACTATATTTAAATATTGCCTTTTCTTGGGATGAGGAAGTCCATTCTTTTCTCATTCAAATCAATGAAAAATATATTCACAATATCATTTGAAATACTTTTCAATTGTTGACTAAAGTTCTTTCCTTTTTATATCATCAGTCTAAATTTTCTCAGTTAGGTTCTCCGGGCAAGCAGGGTTCTATACCAAGCTGGTGTCCTTTGATTATTCCAAGCTAAAGCACTTGGAAATCACTTACTCCATATCCAACATTCCCTGAGAGATCACGTGGAAATACTGAGCATTGAGATGCCTCCAAGCCTGAACCTAGATGGATCATTCTTCAGTTTCTCTTGTACCTTATACTACGTCTTATTTTGAATAGACTTACCATCATATGAAAGTGCTCCCCATCCTGTAACAACAACTCCTTCATTCGGTGGAAAGACCTGTGTGGCTTCGGGGAGACAAACTCGATGGACATCATTCCTGAATGACACTTTCTCGGTCAGCTCTATGATGGCAATGTCATCATGGTGTTCCCCCTTGACATAGTTCTCATGAATGATAATTCGTTGGACATAGTGTTTCAAGTAGGGTGGGTTTACTCTAGTGCCGAAGCTAACTGTATAGTTTTTTGGATCATATGTCCTAAAAAAATGAAAAGTCATGCATTTTTGTACTTATTTCAAAATAATGGAAATACTGCATTCTATGTCAGACAGATATTCCACATCTACTATACATGTTCATAGCATTGATAGTTCCTTGCTGTATCATCCATTTCAATGACATAATCTGATTTTTTAAATTTATTTACAAACATCTTGTTTGAGCCCTTTCACAGTACACTATAGAAGGCAATAAGGATATAGAAATGAAGGCAAATAATCATGGCTTCAAGAAGCTTAAATCCAACAAAAGATGAGCACACAGAGAGACAGTTATAACCGTTTCAGGATTGTGGATATAATTAGTGGAGACATGAAATCGGTAAGATTAAGGAAAAGAAAAGTTTTGTTCCTTTGTTGTTTGGGTGGTGGATAAGCAGTGTTTTAAACATGGCTGAGTCATATTTGCCAAAACCACCAAGAGATCCACAGAGTGAGGGAGGCAGGAATGAGGCAGGATGTGGTACCTTAGTAACTGAAAGTACTTTAGGATCTGGAGTAGAAAGCGATGAGAAATGAGATTCATGTGTGAAAATAGTGTCTGGAGTCTTTGGTTTCCATAGCCTTAGGGAACATGGTAGACTCACATTTTAAAGCAGTGAGCTGCAGTTGTCAGAAATGTTCCACTGATCAGGGATGCCCCACAATAGTGTCGACCATTCAGACGGAGACTTGCCTGCCATGGCCATTCTCCTTCCTGGGCCGTGGAACCTCCTTTGATTCTATCATAGGTAGCTGACATCCTTGGTCGTCTCCCACAGCCTGTCAGAAGCGTCAGTTTTGTTCCATTGACAGTAGAAAGAAAATGTTTATTGATGATGATGTAGAGCGTGAGCTGAATACAGTTGTCTGTGTCTAGTTAGATCTGAAACTACCTTACACTGTGAGGAATAGAATGTCATCCACACAGGGATCGCTAACAGCCCATGGATCACCTGCACCCAACATAGCATTTCCCTTGGAGATCTGTAAGCTATGGAAAGAAAGGTCAAAGCTAACCCATGAGCTCTGCAACCGCAGTCTGCAATGGAATCCTGTCCCCACCATTTATAAGCCCTGAGCCTTGGTATCATTTCTAAAATGGGAATAGAGCTATACCTATCTATAGGATTGTTATGAAGACGCAATGAGGGCTTAGAACTCTTGGCTGTTGCAGTTTTTATGACCTCATAATTAATGTAAAAAGGATTCGGACTTACGGTTGTTGATCATCTTTTCAGCATCGACTTTACTTATTTCTGAAAAAGAGAACAAAGTCCATAGTAGATTTCACACCTGGTTGACTCTGAGACAATAGAGAAAAATGTTAGTTTCCATACAACAGGAGGGACCAGAAATAATACGGATTCCTGGGATACATTGTGCTTAGAAATGAAAGAACACTGGCTAATCGGGATTTTTTCTGCTGCTCATGAACATATAATATAGAAATGCAACCTTCCTAGTACCCTGTTAGACACTGCTTTTTCACTAATTGGAATTGTATCCTACGTCATCACCAGTGGAAAATTGAGAGTATCTTCCATTTACAAGAGGAAGTACATCTGGTTTCTGTCACTATGCAGACATCACTTACAAAAGCGGCCAATCTTCTTGCAGATGCAATGTAATTTTTTATAAAACATGAAGGAAAAAACAAAAGACACCATTACTTTTAAGGCTTTTTCTTATGGTGTCAATATTTACAGTAGAATGAGAAGCCGGCCCTCCTTGTCTGAGTTGTGGCATTAAGGTGACACGAATGCTTTTTAATAATGAAAAAAAATAAATAACTGCTGTGATATAAAATTCATCTAAAATTATACTGAAGGTGATCTTTGTGCCTCGTGTCTGAGATAATGTGTTGGGCCAAAATGATAAAGTAGCATTGCTGCCATCAAGCACGTAAACTTACCCTTGAGCTGAAGAGAATTAGGGTCTGTCGTCAGGGTTCTTGATTGGTTCCTCAGCATCTGCTCTAAGATATTTTCAATTCTTCTTCGTGTGTTTTCCTTCGTTGACTGAGGACCCTTGAAAACCAGCCATATCTGTGCCCTCACACTGTTGTTGTCGGAACTGGAAGCAACAGAACATTTTCATATGTTGCCAAAAATCCAAGTGACTCTGCATTTCCCAACCTTTCACATCTCGATCTCCTCTGCTCTTTTGTAAGTTTATGCAGTAACTTCACTTTAAGTTGAGCTTCTCATGATCCCTCTCCTTATGTCTATGTGCTACAGAATGGATGCCACTCTACGATTCAATTTCGACAACATGCAATTGTATAAGTCTTGAAAAATAAAAAAGATCCAAGAAACCAAGTAAGAACTCTGATATTTCTTCATTATCCATAAGTCATTCATTAAGGCACTGTTTTAAGTGTTCAGCTATGCTAAGTGTTGTTGAGTGATCCCCAAAGCACAGTTCCTCCAGGAATTTCCAGAGCTTAGAGAGTGATCCGACATATATACACATGACTACATGAAACTAGCCATAAGCAGTCATGACCTCTCAGAGGAAAGACAAATGATTTCTATTTAAGGATCAGTTTTGTGGGAATGGTCATATATACACTGGGCTTTTATTTCTACTTCGCTATCAAACAGAAATTTTCATCAAGTTGAGGAGGATTATACTACAGAGTAACTTGATGGTGATAACAGTGCTTAGCATTTATGGAGTATGTCTAGGCCCTGGGGACTTGGTGGTCCATTGATTAGCAGACATTTGATGGTCTCCACCACAACTCTGCAGCACAAGTATCGTTTTTCTAAAGGACAACTTGAATCTCTGAGAATGAAGTAGGAGTTCACATCTGTTACACTAGTAGTATGTTCAGTGCAGAGAACACCATGCCCTGGGCTCTTTGCACTGTCTCTGTCACTCTGCTCAGTCACCCAGTGTCTCCTTTGTCTAGATTAGGTTCAGATGGAAGAAACCTTTCATGCTGGCCACACTGTAGCATTAGAGAGAATTCGGTGAGGAACATTGCCCTTGGAGCGTACCCAAACTGTGAGGTTCTGGAAAGACTTGTGGACACATGGAGATCTTCAAGAAGCCCTAAGGCTCATCTCTGGATTCTCATCTTTATGCCTTGGGCCTCTCTATAATTGCCAAACATTTGGCATAGAAATTGAAAATAATTCCCAGGAAGCACGGGGCTCACCTAAATTTGATATTTATGTGTGTGCAAGCACGTCGTGAATGCACACTGTTGGTGAGAGGAGAGGACAATTTCTGGTGTGGGTCCTTGCTTGCCTACTGCCTAGTTTGGAGACAGGCTAGCTAGCTTGGGAGCTTCCTCCCTTTTTGCTATAGGCACACTGGGCTTACAGGTGCTAGCACTTCAGTATCCAGCTTTTTAGGTGGGTTCTGGGGATCCAAACTCAAGTATGTACACAAGCATGACCTGCTCTTCATCTGATGAGCCATCTCCCCAGTCCTAGTTTGATTCTTGTAGCAATACAAGCTGAAGTGAAGGCTCTGTCACTTCCTCTTGAGCCATGACACCACAGGTACTGGAAGCTACCCTGGTGGGAGAAGAAAGCAGAGAACCTCCCAGGGGTGCAGTCACTTCCAGGAAGCACCTGGCTCCTCTACTTTAATTTCCACACCTGTGCACTAGTAAAATGGACCCTGCACAGTTGTAATGGTTTGTTTGCTTGTTTATGAGGCAGGGTCTCACTCTAGCCCAGGCTAACCTGGAAGTGTCTCTGTAGTCCGAGGCTGGCCTCAAACTCACAGTGATCCTCCTGCCTCTGCCTCCCTGGTGCTGGGACTAAAGGCGTGCTCCACCATACCCGGCTCCTGTTGGATCTTAACCCATACTGTGCCTCCAGGAATCACAAGACTCCAGAAGCCAGAAAAGAAGGCTGGGTACTGGTGGGATAGGTAGAAGTCACAGTAATAATCATTTTCATCAGAAAATGTGTTTGCAAGTATTTCTGCATCCATTAGCTTTTTCTTTTTTTGATTCTGAGTACAAGCCTGTGAGTAATGCAGGGCAATACATTAATGCTAATTAATTATTTAATATTTCATTGGAGAGAAAAATAGATTAATGTAGTCCAGTAATGTTCTTAAGGCTCTGCAGCCACTGATTGGTAAAAGATGGGCTTGGGTTGGGGAGCTCCGTCTGTAAGTGTGAGTCCAGACCCACACCCAGGGAACAGCGCATCCTCAGTTCTCATCCCACAATGGTGAAGGGAGCTGTTCTCTGGGTATCAAAGCCGAGCTGAGATATTCTTCCTTCTGTCAACTATCTAATAAGAGAACTTGGAACAGCTTCACAAGATGATTAGCTGACTCGCAGGTAGAAAGATGGGAGAAAATAAAGTCTGTATTTCTGTTGTTCAAATAAAAAGAGTAGAGGATCAAACATTGAAATAAGGGAACTTCTATTATTTTATTTTTATTTATTTGCAAGCAGAGAGGGGTAGAGAGAAGAGAGACAGACAGAGAGAATGGGTGTGCCAGGGTCTCCAGCAGTTGCAAATGAAGTCCAGTTGTAGGTGCCACCTTGTGCATAAGGCTTTATGTGGGTCCTGGGGAATTGAACCCAGGTCGTTAAGCTTTGCAGGTAAGTGCCTTAATTGCTGAGTCATCTCTCCAGCCCTAGTATGCACACAGATACTCAGGAAATGAGAAGGGTAAGTCAAATGTAATTCAAGAATTAATACATTCTCAGTAGAGTCAGTAAACTCAATAATGTAAGTTCAATTTTTGCTTTGGCTTTATACTGAAAAAGTACATTGACATTTATGATAATAATGGATATTTATAATTTATTGGCTAATCACTGCAATATATCAGATGGATTTTTTCCTGGATAACTTGAAATATGATGAGATATGTGGTGTTTTAATCTTTTTTTGGTGATTACTGATAGTTACTTACGCCAATGTGATGACTTGAGAGTTGATATATTGTCTGTAAATGTTAGAATTTTGAAATGCATCAGCCATCTATTAAGAGAGAGCATAGAGTCAAACATAAATCACAATAATATGTCTATATTTCAAAGAATTAAATAGACAAAAGTACTCTCTTACTTTAGTTTCAAGGATTTTACTAAGATGGTTGTTTTCAGGTGATGTCTCTCTTTCATAATTGCTATTATATGGAATATTCAGCACTTTGAAGCTACCTTGGTAATAGTAGGTTTTGTTTTCTGTGAGATAAAGAAATGATCCAAGAATTATTTAAATTATGCGGACTTCAAGTCAAGATACAGTTTGCAGAACAATATACACAAGTATGTATTGTGTTCATTATAACCCCATGTAAATCTTTCTGGTAAAACTGAGTAGATAACCAGACTGGTTGTTGGATCTATAATAAAATGAACACACTTGCGAGTGCACACACACACACACACACACACACACACACACACCGAAGGTCATATAAAACAGAGTAAGCTCTACTGTGTCTTTAAAGCATGAGCATATCTGGTCTTGGAGGTGAAACACAGCACCTTGGCATGACCAAGCCTCTGGAAAACTTGGATAGGGAGCATACATATTCTCTAAATAAACGTGCCACACTAAACAGCTGGAGAAAGATGGATTCCAAAGCAGAATGAAGTGCTCAGGCATTGACAAAGCTAATAAAAAATATTACCAACAAACTATTTTAGAGTGAATGAGTGCTTATTTGTTGTATTTTATAGTGCGTTATAATGATATCTCTAAAGTCAAAACATGACCAAAATGTCTCCAGCTTTCATCGTACTTTTAAATATTTTTTCTTTTAATTTTTAAAGAATCTATGCAGAAGGAAATTTATATTGTCTGTGCTATTAATAAATAAAGTTTCAGAATCCTTTGATTTCTCTTCTGCATATACAACTAATGTGATGTCTTAACTAGAAAATAATACAAGCTATCATCTTGGTAGAATTTTTTGCTTATCTACCAATTGTCTCTGTCTTCATGTCTCTAAATCCATAGCCACTCATTTACCTGTGTTATTTAGAAAGATTTCTGAAATATATAGCAATGGGAAAATGCTACTAATGCTAGCAGATCCAGGGGTCTGATGACATTTGAAAAGGAGTCATTCCTTGTTTGTAATCCCTTCCTTTTATCTCACAGAAATGGAAACAAAGAGCACATCACAATGAAATCAATACAGATGTGTACCAACCTACTGCCAGAAAATGAACCAAGAGACCAATAGTTACTCCAATGATCGCCAGGACTCCAAACACGACGAGGGCGATCACCCACAGCGGCAGAGCCCTGTGGGTGGCTGGCACTGGCCTGCAAATGAAGGTCACAGGTATGAAAAGTACATCAGGAAACTCCAAAGATTTTTCAAATCCTTCCTCTAGCCATCCCTAAAATTTCCACAATTATTCACAGTAATAACAAAAGACAGAAAAGAAGGAGAGAAGAGAGGAAAGAAAAGAGGTGTTTTTCTTAAAGCTTATGACTGGTTTCATGCTATAATGTTTTAGGCATTATTATTTTATAATATGAAAGTATTTTTTCAGAATATGCTGGTTGTTGTCATATGTGTTGTTCTTGGAATCTAGTTCTCTTTCATGATCAATGGATAGGAATAGAGTTCTTAGCAGTAACCAATGATGTCGCCAGGCCAGGCAGAAGAGGAGAGCAAGAGAAAAGTTTTAGAAATAATTTAAGCCTATGAACACCACGAGACCTCAAGTGTGACCATGACGTGGTATTATCATGTCCTTATGATATCCAAAATCCATGCATAAATAGGAAATGCTGAATTAGGTTAGAGCAGTTTCCATTCATTATGGAAGCTTGTTTGTTGTTGGGATCCAAAGAAACCACTTCGAGAAAAGCAAGCCTTAGTTAAAAACTGTAAGTGAGGTCTGGAGAGATGGCTTAGTGGTTAAGGCACTTGCCTCCAGTGCCTAAGACCATGGGTTCAATTCCTCAGAACCCACATACGCCAAACCCACAAGGTGGTGGCCCTGGTTCTCTCAGTCTCTCTCTCTCTCTCTCTCTCTCTCTCTCTCTCTCTCTCTTTCTCTGCTTGAAAATGAATAAATAAAATATTAAAAAAACTGTAAGTTAGGTATTTCCACTGCTTCAACAAATACAGGTTGAAAGCTTCAGCCTGGGATGAGATAAGGATCTGTGGGAATTTCTCAAAAGGCATGGCAGATGGCGGAGGAAGATGAAACAACAGTGCTCTAAGAATGAGTGGTGGGCTGGAGAGATGGTTAAGTGTACTTTCTGAGCAAGCTCGAGGACCTGAGGAGGCCAGAAATCTCCTGAGTTTGAATCTCCAGATGCCATGTTAACACCTGGGCATGGCCATGTGGATCTTTAACCCAGTCCTGCAAGGTGGGGGTGTGAGGGGAGCCGGAGACCAGGGAATCACACAGGCTTGTCAAAACCAGAACGCTCAAGCATCATTAAGAGATTCTGGTTCAACATGAGAATGGGCAAAAAAGCAATTGGGAGGAATACCTGATGTTTGACTCTGGTCATTGCAGACATGTGCATGAGGCATAGCAAGTGCAAATACACACACGAACACATGTACACACAATAAATAAATAAATAAATTTGCACCAAACTTCTAAGTCATGAATTGGTCAATTGCATCTCTATGATCGTGTGACAGATGTTGACTTTGGGTAGCCTATGGAGGCCAGCTATTTGGTCAGATATTAACCTAGACATTGTTGTGGAGGTTTGCCATAGTTTGGATTAATAGGTATAATTAGCTGACTTGAAGTTAATAAAACGACCTCTAATCACATGGGTAAGTCTCATCCTCTCAGTAAAGGGTCTTAAGAGCAAAACTGATATTTTTAGAAAAGAAATTTTGCCTGAGACTTGTAACATGGAGATCCTGCCTGGGTTTTGAGTCAGCGAGCCTGTTCTATAGATTTCAGAATTGTCACCCTCATAATTGTAATCCAG
>PVHP010042751.1:0-14858 GCA_004024765.1 Zapus hudsonius
AAATTATTTTATTTATTTTTCAAGCAGATAAATACAAAGAGAGGGCACCAGGGCCACCACCTTGTGGGGCTGGCATATGAGGGTACTGGGGAATTGAACACGGGGCCTTAGGCACTGGAGGCAAGTGCTTTAACCGATGAGCCATCTCTCCAGCCCAATATCTATTAATTAATATGTAATGTTTTTCAAACATTTTTATGAAAGTGTATCTAAGCCAAATAACACATAAAATATACATATATATTTATGTATATGCATAAATACTTTTGTAAAATAAATGCTAAAATAAAATTTTAAAAAATAATTAATCAATTTAAAGTTTGTCCTTTATTACAATGAGTAATATTAATTTGCCACAATTTGTCTAATTATATCAAGTAATTATTCCTAGTGACTAGCTGAAATAATTTATGATTAATTCACTAATTTGTATTCTTACAATTTCATTATTTGTAACTGATCTGGCCAAGTTACATAAGTTTGAGCTTTTATTATTCTCTTCAAAAATACCTGTGATTGGGGGCCAGGGAGATGGATCGGCAAATAAAAGGTACTTGGTTACCAAGCCTAACAGCCTGGGATCGATTCTCCAGTACCCACTTAAAGCCAAATGCACAAAGTAGCCCATGTGTCTGGAGTTTTTTTGCAGTGGCACACCCATATATTCTCTCTATCTCTCTTTCTCTCTCTCTCTTGCAAATAAATAGAAATATAAAAAATACCCTTGATAGAACTATTAACTCTTTCTTACAGATAAGAGAATATCTGAGTCATACAATGTTCTGTGAGAAACTGAAAAGCTGGGAAGCCAACCCATGCCCATCATCCATTTTGAAAAGTTACACTTATGTTCCTTCTTTAACTAATATTACAAGGTTGTTTCAGGTGTTCATATTCAGATTTTTAAGAAATAAACAGTAAAAAACGTTTGAGTGTTGGAACGCTTCCTCAAAACTTTAATTATCTCATATGGATAGTTTTTAGAATTTTACAAAAGAGAAAACAGCTCTAAATACATAGAGACAATTCCTACTTCTTTAATCCTTTAAAAGAGCAGAGGTTATTGCTTATAAAATAGAAACACCACTATCCCCCACCATCTTCCAAACATCCCTAAAGTTAAATAAATAGATTTCCCCCTTCATATAGATGAAATATTAGTTGGTTTTTGGAACTTGACTACTTGTGAATCAAAACTAATGGTCAGAAGAATGGACTGACTCAGTTTAGATATGACTTGATCTATCCAGCATAAAAATCAAAATGGTCCACACGTCTCTTCACCTGAAGTTCTGTTCTGTCCCCAGTGTGAAAAAGCTTTGCACTGAATCCTGGAACTGGGAGAGGGCTTACCAAAGGCTGACTTCTTCATTCTTTTCTCGGCTTTTTCTTTTCTTCTAGTCTACATCCTTGGTTTCAGAACAGAAGCTGTAAAGATCAAATGACATACACAGAGTAGAGGCAACTGAGGCACCTGTGTAGTATTCCAAGGGAAAGGTAAGCCTGGATGTCCTCAGAAAACATACTATCTTCTGGCCAAAGGTACATGCCTCACCCTCATTTGTCTCCTGTACTCTATTCTCATCTGACACTGGAGTTATCTCTTTCAGATAAACCATGACACCTGAGGAAAATCCTGTCGCCTGCTTCCCCATCCATGAGTATAAACCCCAGTGTTGTTAAGATACTCTCTGGCTTAAATACTGCAACCTCCTCACCTCATCTTTTACAGCCTCAGCTTCTACCACTTCTGGTGTAAGCTGGGACACCATGAGAACTCAAACTTGAGACGAGGAGTGTCCCAAGCAAGGCCTTTGAAAGGTACCAGGTTCAAGTGGCCTTAGTGCAAGTGGTTTCCCAAGACAATCAGCCTCTTCCATCCACACTGTCTCCAGGCTCCCTGATACACATATAAGGTGTAGGGACTGGATTTATGAAAACTCGCCTCATGCTGTAACAAAGAGGCTTCCACACACACTTTTCCTTCATCCTTGGATAAATTAATGAATGTAGCTTTCAAGTTTTCACATTAATTACTTTCTCTGATTTTCCAGTTTCACAGAGCTATAGTGTGAATGAAATGATATTTTATGAAATGCTTTATGGAATGTTTTCTTTCATTCACCTTCTTTGTGTCTTGGTTTCTTTCTTTATTTATATCTTCTTATTTCTTTCTTTCTTTCTTTCTTTCTTTCTTTCTTTCTTTCTTTCTTTCTTTCTTTCTTTCTTTCTTTCTTTCATTAATAGAAATAACATCAACCTGGGATTAGTGGCACCTGTTTATAATCCCAGCTCTTGCTAAATACAGATAAGAGGAATGCTGTAATTTGAGGAAAGCCTAGGCTAAATAACTCATTGCCTAAAATAAATAAATAAATAAATAAATAAATAAATGACTACAATCCTTTCGTCTATGAATTTACAGTATTATAAACATTAAATGCCTCTTGGTTGAACAGATCTGCATTTAAGAATCCAGAAAAATATTTTGCTTATTGAAAAATCTTTCAATCGGAATTTAGGTTATCTACCTTAATAATGGGTAAAGTGATACTTGGGCTCAAGAGCACATTTAATAATTCATTTTCCATGACATTCTAATTGCAAGAACTTCCTCATTTCTTTAACTTATGTGGACTTTTCATGTCCCTTTCTCCCTTGACCTGTATAAGGCCACCAAGACTAGGAAACTTCTAGGCTGGAAACTATTTTATCACTATTTTAGTTGAAAGTGTTCTTGAATTTGCTTTCATTTTTACTTTCCTTTCTTCCACATTTGAATCACTTGTAGTTGCCATGATTCCAAGCTCTAGCACTCAAAAATTATTTAAGAGTTGTAATTTATTTTTTTTACTTCAGTAAATTTTCAAAGCAAAAGTATATAATGTGCAAACATCATTCATCCACATAATAAATTATGAAATCTCACATTCTTCAAAAATTTTTCCATTTCCTAGCCAAACAAATGTGTACATTCACATGCACCATAGAAAGTAACACACAACTGTGTTCTCCATAAAAGGATCTTTATGTATTTTACAGGATTTATGAAGAGAAATCCTTATAACCATGACTGAATGATACCATCTGTGGTGGTAAATACAACAGAGATTAAGTATCATTTTTCAGAGTGGTACAATAAGCTAAAGCTCAGAAGGTAGTTAGATGAGTCGATGAACATTTTATTTTTAACCAAAAAATCACATATTCATCCTAACATTCAAGTTCGATGCATTGATGTTATTTATGTAATCACTGCATAGAGATAACCATTTTGTTACATGTAATTTTGCCTAAAATTATATTAATTGGGCTTTTATAAGCTTTCATTACAAGGTGTTCCTTATTACCAATAATTAAATATTTTCAGTAGGGTTTTTTATGTCAAGTTAACACATCAAAAGTAGACACACTGTGTGTCTGTGCCTATATTTCCAGAGAAACCTCCCACACTGAAGGTCAACCCCGTTGCACAATTTGGAGGGTGATGTGTCAATTTTGTACATAGGAAGAAAAGGAGATTAGTAGCAAATGCAGTTCATCTGAAGAAACTTTCGGGAAATGCATTCCTTTAACTGTGCATAGGAAACAGTTTATCCACAAATCATAGGTTTAAGTCAAGAAAACTGGATTTAAAAAATCCAGACCCACATCTCTCTTCACTGGTAACTCCAAGGTAGCAGATGATCAGAACTAAGTAACAGCAGAAGATTGCACAATATCATTGTCCTCAGTGAACTCCAACTTTCTTTCATAAAACATGACAGTAATGCCTGTTACAAAATATGTATAATATTTATGAGAGAATCTTTGTAAGTAGCAACTTTAGTCTCCTAAATTTAGTTGTGAACATCAGTTATTCAATATTTTATCCTTCAAAACCTGGTTGAGACTTATTCTTCTCCACTTGAAATGTTTTCAGCTCATAATTTTCTCTCTATCTCATGGTATATTGAAGTGTTTACTCAACTATGATCTTTTTTTTATTCATGGTGAGCTTTCAAGTATTTTAGCATAAATTTTAATTTGTCTTATTATTGCTCTTTCATTTAGAAAACCTCTGTATTTCCTTCCAAATATTATATAAGTATGCAAATAACAAAGTTGTAATCTTCATTTTATACCAATACTGGAGCATCAGGAATTCAATAAACACATAAGAACATAGATACATAAAGGAATGTAATTGTTTAAGAAAAAAACTCACAATATCTTCGTAGAAGAGATAATGTTATACATAGTTGCCAGAATGCTTTATGTAATTTCCTATCTCCGAAGATTGTTGTGAAGAGAATTTTTAATTTGCATATTATATATAATACATGTAGATATAAATCCCTAATCTTGTAAAATGTGAATTATTTTGTAGCTAATTTAGTACTTGGAGTTTGAAAATATATTTAAGGAAAAATCATTTTTACTAAAATAAAATACTTTTTTCTACAAGTTTCATTATTGTTTGATTGTGAGGAAAACGATATTTTGTTCAATTAATGGAAAATTTTCATAGTTGAGCATAATGTAATTTGGTCATAATCCCCATAGAATACAACCTTCCCTCCCCCTCCCCCTGTTCTTCCTTCCACTGAACTCAACTAGTCCCTCCCTCTTTTATTTTGATGACTTATTATCCTACCTCCATCATATATGTTGAAATGTCGGTGAGTTCCATATTGTGGAAGTCTTGTTGAGCTAATGACAGCCAAGAGCTAATAGTCATGAAACAAACAGAAAAATAGATTTCTAAACTACCCCTCCCTATCCTCTAGTGTTTACATTCTTTCTGCTTTCTCTTCCATATTCCCTTAGAGAGTGTGATAAACCTCTGTCATTTATCACTGAGCGCTGAAATGCTACTTATTCTCAGTGCTTTGATAAATTCTCAGTCTTTCTATAGTTCCAATCATCTGAAAAAGAAGTTTCTCTGACAAAAGTGAGTGCATCACTAATATATGGGCATAAACATAATGTAAATATTATAGGACAATTTAATGGGCAAAAAAGTCCTTTGAGTAAGCCAACAGTAGTGGCTTTCCATACACAGGTCTATGGTCTTCCCAGTCACATGTTTTTGTTTTTTTACTACCAGGGATGAATTCCCTCCATGGAATGGGTCTCTTATCCAATAAGACAGCATTGGTTCCCCGATAACAGTAATGCCACTATTGCATCAGTGGACACTTCTTGCCCGAGGCTTCTCAGTTGTGGATCCCCCGCATTGATTGTTACCTGGTTAAGCCTACTGATGAATGTTCTTGCTTAGCAGTCTGAATAGCACTTGACAGCTAGTCAGGACTGAGGAGGATTCCCACCTGAATTCCAGCTTGATTTTTCAGTGTTCTGCAGTAGGCACTTGTGTCTTTAACAACAAAGCCAACAAAAAATCAAGTTCTGGTAAGAATAGGTTCTTTTTAAATTTTTTTTAAATTATTACTTCTAAATAGTATAGCAAGTTTCCTTTTAAAATTGAAGGTGGCAAGATAATGTTTTCTTTGTGGACTAAATTGAAATAATTATATAATGATGTCCTATACGTTTTACTATCACATTCGTCTATAAAAATAATTTCTGGCCTGGAGAGATGCTCAGTGATTAACATGCTTGCCTGTGAAGCCGAACAACCTTGATTTCCCACTACTCACATAAAACCAGATACACAAAGTGGCCCTTGCATCTGGAGCTTGTTTGCAGTGGCTGGAGGCACTGGCTCTCCCATTCTCTTTGTCACTCCCGCTCTCCTTACAAATAAATCTAAAAGTAATAAGAAATATTTTCCTCAGGGGAAAAAATTCAGTGTTAACAGACTGAAAAAGATCAAAATGTGTAAAACTAGTAGAGAATGAAAATCTGTGGGATTGGCATGGTGACTCCTCTGCCCACCTCTTCTGCAGGGGCGCTGATATGTGAAGCATGCTTACAAGAAGAGACTTTCTGTGAACTCCTGCCCCACTTCTTAGCATCCTCCAACACGAAGATGTTCTCAGTGTTTGAGAATGCTGTATCTCAAGTGTGAAGCAAACCTACACAAGGTGGACCAGCTGTTCAAGGCAACTCAGGAGTGAAGAAAATGACTTAGACTTGATGACTGAGACACAATTGTAATTACTGCTGCCTTGAGGGAAGAGACAAGTCAGAAATGTAAAAACTGCTTCTTTTTTGTCTTACCCAGAATCACAGTAAAACCTGAGAGCACAGGCAACAGCTGTTCTAGGGATGTTGAGCACTTGTTTTTCCTAGGGAACACCGACATATTGTGCGCTTGTTCATAAAGGCAGAACTAGACAATTTCCACACAGTGAGAATCAATTTAGAGAATTTGCAAAGTAGTTGTGTGTGCAACCCCTCATGCTACCATTCTCCCCCCACCCCAATTATCTTACCTTGGACCAACACTCTCATTTAATTCTTCTGAGATGGGGATGAGACAATTTTACTGTTTTTGCTGTTGTTGTTTCATTTCCAGAGTGATCCAATATTGGGCCAAAACTTCATCATATGCTATTCTTCTTTTTAAACCTTCTCTTCTGTCCCTCCACTTCTGTTGCAGTGAGCTTTATGTTGCTGGCACAAAGCAACCTATGGAGGGAAGGGTTCATTTTGGCTTACAGCCTGGAGGGGAAACCCAATGGTGGCAGGGCTATAAGGATATAAGGATTTAAGTTGTGGCTGGACATCCCCTCCTGATCAACATCTGGTTAGCAGTAGCAGGAAGAGAGTGTGTCAAATCCTGGCAAGGGGAAGCTAACTAGAACACCTGTACGCCCACCCACAGTACACTGCCTCGAGGAGGTTCCAGTTCCCAAATTGCCACCAGCTGGGGATGAAATATTCAATACACAAAAATTCATGTGGGACACCTGAATCAAACCACTACATTCCACCCCTCGGCCCCAAAACTGATAACCATACATTCACAGAGGAGGAAACACAAATGGCTAATTCTCGTTTAAGATAGTGTTCACCATCATTAATCATTAGGGAAACACAAATCAAAACAACAATGAGATTCCACCTTTCTCCAGTCAGAATGACAATCATTAAAAAATCTGCCAACAACAGATGCTGGTGAAGATGTGGGGGAAAAGGAACCCTCTTTCACTACTACTGGGATTGCAAACTTGTCCAACTACTATGGAAAGCAGTGTGGAGACTCCTGAATAGAATGGATATAGAGCTACCAATTGACCCAAATTTCCCTCTACTAGACATCTACCCTAGGGATTTCACACCTCAACACAGGGACATTTGCACAACCATGTTTATTGCAGCTCAGTTCATAAAAGCTAAGTATTGGAATCAACCCAAATGTCCATCTCTGGATGAATGGATATCAAAGTTGTGGTACATTTACACAATGGAATTCTATTCAGTTGAAAGGAAAAATAATTAAATTTAAAGAAAAGTGGATAGACTTGGAGCAGATCATACTTAGCCAACTCACAGAAGAACAGAAAGTCAAATGCCCCATTATCCTCCTTCATATGCAGTTCCTAACCAGGTTAAGACTAAACTCTAACCAAACCTAACAGATGAGAGACTATAAAAGGGTTGGATGAAATGGGGAGGGGAGGAAAGGGAGTGTGGAGCAACCTATACAATAAGCTAAACCAATAATGAATTGAAATATGAAGCCATTATTATTCTTCTAGGATCCATGTATATTCTCATCTATATATGTAGAATATGTACACCAGGCACAGGAATACAACAAACTGCTTTACTACAAGTGAGTAAGTGCTTATTAAATATTACAGCAGCTTTTAGGAGATAAATATTATGTTATAACACATATATATAAACACATATATATACATATATATACATATATGCTGAATTTGTTGGTAGTAAAATTCTCAATAAATCAGGAAGAGCAATCTGTGGAAAGAACGTCTCTAAGATGTTCCAATAGCAAATATCATTGAAAGTAAAACATTGACATATGAATATTTAGAAGACTAAGTCTATGTATTGTATTCTCATGTCAAAAACCTGCCTTGTTATCATGAGCCATCTTCCATGTTTTGTGCATTGCTTCAATCTGGTGTTAAGTGGCTAAACTAAATAGACCCTAAGCATTATTTTCTACATCTACATTTTTATCATTACATATAAATTTTCCCTCATAATCATTACTATTATATAATGGTAAAATAGGTGAGCATATTCTCAATTACCAAGTAAACAGGCAAACTTTCTGTCGGTTGGGAAAGCCTTTGGGGGCCCACGGAGGCACACCCTGGCTTAATCTCAGGACAGCACGGTTTCAGGAGGTAGTCCTGATTGGCTATTTGCACATCATGCTCACTGGTTCTTATCATAGACCTATAGCTCCCTGATTGGCAAGGAGCTCTATATATTCTGATTTCATTTATGGAAGAGAGGTATGAGGTCTGAGATCTGAGAGAGCAATAAAGAGAGAACGGGCGTTCTTCCACCCATAAGTGGTGTTTGTGTGTTTGTGTGTGCATATGTGTTTTGTCATTGCCCCCTTGGGCGGTGGGCAGTGACAACTTTCCCTAAAAATTTCCAGCCCAAGAAACATCCTTATATTGTATATCTTAAATCTAATGTAATAATTGCCATGTATCAATAATTAAGAATCTAGTACAAATTTTTCTGATGCTTAAGAGCTGGACTGAGTCCTCTATGAGAACAAAGAAATGCACCCCAGTGAGTGCTGATATGGCTATACAAAATGACATATTAATGGCTGATTGATGAGGGATGTGTCCCAGTTGAGGCACTACACAATGGTATTTATAATTTTTAATTCTTCTTGGAGAGCTTCAAATTTTCCAAAATAGTCCTTGATATTATAGACATGAAAGCTGTCAGGATTTAACTTCTCTCTATTTCACTTAATAATACACAGAATTGCTATGATAATAAATATACATCCTTGTGGACTTCAGTGAGGGACACATACACAGAATAGTTATTTCTATATTTTGTTCCTCCTAGGCATAGGCTATATAAATCTACTTTAAAATGAAAGCCACCTATATTCTGAGATGTAAGCTGTAGTTCGACATCTGAGAACACACAGCGAGGCATCTAAGAAACACTTACATGTGTGTATGAAAAAGTGAGGATGAATGTTTTTCTTCCCAGGTTTCCATGATTGAAATGTTGGGCTACAGTTATTAGACTCTTGTTATAAAACGCACCAAGCATTAAAGGCCTAAGATTAAAACTCATAAGATTGTTTTTGTTATAGGATTACTTATCTTGACTTCATGAATGGATCTCATTACTTAAAGTGAAATGAATGGTTTATCATTTTAGTGCAGGTTTAAAAATTTCCCCACATTTATTCTCTAGAAAATGAGGGAAAGAAGGATAGATAGACAGAATATATATATATATATATATATATATATATATATATATATATATATTATATATGCATATATGCATACATATAATCATACATAGATTTTTTTTCTCCTAACCTATATATACACCACTTTTTCTAAATTGTACTTTCACCATTTTTTCCTTCAGTCAGTAATTCACAAGTCTCAGAATTGAGATATGTCATCATAAAACATACATGCTATTTCCAGTGTTTGAAAATGTTATTTACATCATTCACTGCTATATTTTAATTTTTCAGGTAGAAAGCAAAGCCATGTATGAAGGTTATTTCTTGTCACCCACACTTCATGAGCCTGATAAACAGCTTAAAGCCCCCCACATAACTAATTATTCAATGAGAAAGACTAGAAGTAGGGGATGGAAAGAAGACTTAGTGGTTAAAAGTACTTGTTTACAAAACCGGCCAACCTATGTTCAATTCCTTAGCCATTCACTTAAAGCTAGATGGATATTCACTTGCAGTGGTAAGGGAAACACAAGTGCAAATTAAATAAATTTATGCTAAAAAAAAACTTTCATTTTTTTGTTTTTGTTTGTTTTTTTTTCTTTTATTTTCCAAACTTCTATTACAATGTAACATCCTAATATTAAAGAAATGAAATGTGTAACATAGTGCATGCAAATGAGTCTCCCAAACAAACAATGAAGAGATTTTAAGCTGGTCATTGTGTTTGCTTGATTATTTCTAAAAATAATTAAAAACTTAAATGCAACGTGTCAGAAAAAATTACACAAATTACATTATTTTCAATCTAATTTTGTTTCACATTGAATATCTGATATCATTTTACATGAATATTTTACTTTATAAATTAAATATAACATTGCTAAATACTGACAAATTTGATGAGCCCGAGGGGTCCATATGTGGACTGACCAGAACATATTGTGATCCTTTGAGGTATTTGCCGTGGGTGCTGAAGGCCAAATCTCTTGGATGTTATTCTCCCTTGTCAGGAAAAGCTTGTTTGTATCACATACCACTTCATTCCTTCTCTTATGACCTAGCTTCGTGAAAATATCCCCTGTTGGGACCACAAGAGATGGGGTCTTTAACAAGTGAAGCTTAAAAATGTTAGGTCGAAACTCAGGCAGCACCTCAGAGACAACCTCCACCCCCCACCCCCCACCCCTGCAACCAGTGTGGCTAGATGAGCTTCAAGAGAAGTTATCAACAAGAGGAAGAGATAAAGCTTGCCTCCAATAAAGGAGATAAATGCCCCCACCTGCTGTGTCTCTGCCAGGCTGGAGGGACTGTCCTTCCTGATGCTGAGAGCTATTGACCACCTGGGCCCTTCCCCCAACCTGGACATTCCCCTTAAATTCCTGAGCCGACCTTGCCATGTGTTCTTTCCCACTTGGGAGATAGCCTGGAGCTCGGGTCCCCTTCCTCTGATTAAAGCCTTTCTTTTCAGAGTGGTCTCTCGTGGTGGTCATTTCCAATCTAACAAAAAAGTCACATAGTTAGCTAGCCAAAGGTTAAGATGTCTGTATTGGGCATGCATGTCGAATCAGTAGCTAGTGGGAAAGGAGAATTGAAGACTAGTCTAGATTTAGCATGTCGGAACTGTTGACTTGGTTGTCATATACGTCCAGGATATGTTCCTTTGCTATCACCAGGGCTGATGTTACACCCATCAGAAGGATGGCATGTCATTCTGTTCTGCCACTCACTGTGTGGTTTCTTGGGACACTGCTAATGAGTACAAAGCTAGAATGATGTAGGAAACCCAGGCTGTCAGTTACGCTAGCTCCAAAATGTTCATTCTCCACCTCATTATTTGAAGTCAGCTCCTTCTTCTTCTTCTTCTAGTGGACTCTATGACCTACCTATGTTAGTACCTAATGTAAAAAAAAAAAAAATCATGGAAGTGATTTTTCATTTCTGTATGTTAGAACACCAATTGATATAGAACTTGGCACGGAAACGAAATGGGAGCAAGTAAAATCATGGAATCTTGTGTAATGTGGTTCAGGAAAATGGATACACCCACATGGTCTGAGTGCCCATGTAGAAAGGCAAGAAAAGAAAGTGCAAAAAGCTCCTGCCTTGTGGATGGCAGGAGAGGTAGAGAGCCCCTGTGTGAGTGTGTGTGTGTGTGTGTGTGTGTGTGTGTGTGTAGGGTTCAGGGGTTTCTCCCCTGTCTCAGGCCAGCCAGGCAGAGACAAGTGGAAACTCAGAAGAACCTAGATGTTCAGAAGTGATGAGCTGACAGGCCAAGGGAAGCTGGCCCCAGGCCAGGGATTTTACAGTGGGCTTCACCTTCCAGCCCGGGAGAGCCAGAGACAGCTGCTTGGTCTGGATTAGAGGCTGGCTCAGGAATCAGGGAGTCTGAAGCTTGACCAACTACAATGCCAGGATTAGATTTGAAGTCTAATGAAGGAGACCTCTCTCCCTCCCTCCCAAGGAGGAGCTAAGGTGTGGAAAAACAAATCTAGGCAAGAGATAAGGAGAAGCCTGATTCTTCTCTGACAATGTGCAAAGACCCAAGGACATTCCAGCTTTTTTACATTCAGAGGCCCAGTCACCCTAACTACCTCACTGTATTGTATATCTGAGTAAGTGAATATTTACTTTTCAGGGAAGTGATGATATTTGGAATAGAAAGATGCGTTTTCACTGGGGAAACTGTAAAGTGCTCTTAGTGGATAGGTCTTGGTCTTAGGGAAATTGAAAATTGATTGATGTTGCCATAGAAAAGTAGGAAGATCACATGGAATTTGTGGAATTTTGTTGTGGTAGCAAAGAAAAGAAAGGAAAGGCATGACCTTGTCCCTAAAGTGTTCTTTAAACAAAGATAACTGAAACGGAGTAACTTTCCCAAAAATGATCAAGATTCTCATTCTTCAGGAGTCAAAGAATGAAACTGTTATCTTCATGGCCAACACAACAGAGCCCTACGGTTTCTTTCTTTCTTTCTTTCTTTCTTTCTTTCTTTCTTTCTTTCTTTCTTTCTTTCTTTCTTTCTTTCTTCTTTCTTTCTTTCTTTCTTTCTTTCTTTCTTCTTTTATTTTCTTTTCTTTCTTTCTTCCTTCCTTCCTTTCTCCCTCTCTCTCTCTCTTTCTTTCTTTTTTATTTATTTATTTTTTATTTTTGTTCCTTACTTCCTACCATGATAGTGATGAGAGTATCCGGGAGGGATTAGCTAACCATAAATATGTAGGAGGCCCCAGGCCAAGAAACCTCAACAAATGCTTCTTGTTCATTATCAAAGAATTGAAAACACACTCAGCAAAGGGTAATTTTAGAGAGAGTTCAGAGAGAAAGCAAAGTAGGAAAGCCCAAGCCATAAAAACCCACCCTATCAGGGTGGGAATGGGGAAAGCAAGGGGAAGGGGGAAAGGAGAAAATCGCTCTCACATAAAGACAGGTCAGGGAAGGTAGGCATCCTGGTAGGAGGCAAGCAGAAAAGTGTCCAAAACAAAGCAGGACAACCCCTGAGAAATCAGCATCCACCTGGAAAGTGGGAAGTTGCGCCTCACATGGGAAAGAGTGAGCTGAGAGATCAATAAGTGACCAAGAGCTTACAAAGGGGGACAAGGATAAAAGGAGCCACAGCATTCATACATGAGGCTCAGGCTGTTTATACCAATTAAACCTCCAATTAGCATGAGCCTTATCATCAGAGCTCGGAGGGTAAGGGAGGAACCTTATTGGCTGATGGGATCAAGAGGCTGAATGGAGAAGACCCAGACAACAGTGTTCTCAGCTCAGGAAAACTTGAGGAAGAAGCCAGAAGTTACTGCCAACGAGGAATTGCTTGAAGCTATCTTGGATAATACTGGATCAGATTTGAAACCTAGTTTTGCAAAGCAGGCAAGGTGACATGCATATTTCCGTGAGTCAGTCTCTAACCACTAATGAGGAAAGAAATAAACAAACAACAACAGCAACAAAAAGCTATCTTGTACCAATAAGGACCTGTGATTTAACACTCAATATCTATTTGTAAATTATTTCATGGACTTCAATCTAATTAAACAAGAAAGTTTCAATTATTTTAATTTATACTGGTTCTTGATTTATTATTTAGTAGTCTAGCAGACATTATTTGTAATCTACAATAAAGAAAATACTAAAGTAATCAAGAGCCCTGGTAACCATAAGTAAAAGTACAGGGATGTAATAAAAAATGGCTACTTATATCACTTTTAGAAACATTTTTACTTCCCTACCTAATGTGTTTCTCAGAAACCTCAGGGTCCTTTATGCTGGGAGGTGGAGTGGGTTAGATTTGGAGTAAGAAAATAGCCAAGCAAGAAAATTATATTCATTTATCCTAGTGCTCTCTATGTTTGTGACTTATCACATAATTTCTATTTGCAAATTATTTCATATACTTAAAAACCTTCAAAAAAGAGAAACCTTGCAACCTCGAGGATTTAACTATCATAAATAAAATTTGTTCTGGTTTTGTACATCTTCTCCCATTAAAAAGGAAATTGGAAATAAACAAATGACTCGAGACTCCTTGTTTCTATTAATTTATAGAGCTTTGATCCTGTGACCCAGACATACAACATATATAGGTACTAATAAATAGCACTGAGATATTTATCTGTGTCTTATTAGAGCCAGCGGGATTCAAAATTTATCAGATGTTTACTCTTTTCAGATCTTAAATTCATGGATGAAATAAGTTCTACCAACTGACAGGCCCCTGTTAACTCCCTGGACCACAGGCTGCTTTGAGAAAAAAAAAAAAAAAACTTATAGAAGTTTCTGGAACTTCCCTTATGTGTCAAAACACGTAAGAATAATTGCATTTCTAGGCTAATAACAAACATAAACACCACCACCAGAGATTTAAATTTGCTAAAGTAGCTATTTTGTTGGCAATCATTCCACTTCTGGGCTCAGCTGGTTTGTCCCCACATAGATTTCCTAGAACATCATTAATGAGATTAATCAGAGTCTGCAACTGCAGCTCCTCTTACAGATGAGTGAGACCGTGATGCTTGGCACGGACCTATTGATCCAAAGTGTGTTCTTTTCTCCTCATTTACTTATTTATCTATTTTTCTTTGATACACTCTCACCACCTTGATTCACTTTTAACTCCTCAGCTTTCTTACTCTTAGACACCATCGGGTTGGTAGGGAACATGGCTATTTTGCATGTCATAGACCATCATAGGTCACTGAGATCTAGAAGAAACTGATGCCTCAGACATATCCAAGTTGGTGAGAGAGAAATTCCTTAAAATAGAAGAACTTGGCAACTCCAGTTTCTGTGAAGCAAGTAACACTGGTTATATGAGCATATTACTTCCTACCAACAGGACCCTGTGCCAATGTCCTATAACCTCTCCTGATTTAGAATTCTAAATATTCACATTTGGAGGAGCTGCACTGCCCTCCTCACCATTTGCTCAACAAACTTACCAAGGTGGGTGTGATGAAGGGTCAAGATTATATATATATATATATATATATATATATATATATATATATATATATATATATATATATATATATAT
>PVHP010042752.1:0-14841 GCA_004024765.1 Zapus hudsonius
CTCTCTCTCTCTCTCTCTCTCTCTCTCTCTCTCTGCTTGAAAATGAACAAATAAAATATTTTTAAAAAAGACTTTTAAAAAAATCAGAATTCTCTTATTAGCAATTCATCAAACCAAACTGTATTCAAGATCATTATGCTGGTATATCTCATTGTAACTATTTATTCTAAAGGTTAATATGAAATGAGAAAGCTCTTCTTTTTTTTTTTTTTTTGCAACACGCAAAGGGTTTTATTAAAAATAACCAGGCATGCCCAGGGCTCAAGTGCGTATCCATAGCTGGACAGAGGCAAAAAAGCTAAGAGCCAAGTTCAGCAGATCCTTTAAGGGAATCCAAACATGCATCACAATTCAGGGAATCTTTACAGGCTTTTCCAGTAACCTGGGCATTTGCACATTCTTTCCATATCTATAGAACCCATCTGGCCAGGCCATTCTCAGTCTTTACTGGGTTTAACCACAGATGCAAGATTACAGGGAAACAAAGGCAGGATTATAGGAGCAGGGTGAGGTGGGGGAGGCATGTACCAACATACCATTCTGGGGTAGATATTTCACTTTTTTATTTCCTTTTACTAATAATTAGCTCCCTCTTGCCTTGAGATTTTCTAGAAAGCTCTTCTTAAGTCTTACTCAATAATGGCATAAACTTGGGTGTTGACATTGACTCCTTATTCTGCATTTTTCCAAATGACCACATTCATATTCATGCCTTAACCTTTTACTTATATGTTAATGGCTTCCACATTTAGGCCCTTAAACATTTCTGGGCACTCCTTTGTTACTTCACTTTCTCTTTACTAATTTCTAATTGCTGATTTCCCTACATGTCTCTGATTAGCTTGTAAGGTCCTAGCAGAAAAGGATGCCATTCAACATTCTTCAGGAAGTCATATTTAATGCCTGAATAGAATACTTTAATTCTGTAGATATATGGGTTTGGACCTGGTTAGGCCTGCTTAGTCCAAGCTTTTCCCTTTTAGAATATAACCCATTAAAAGATATCATTTAAACACAGAAAAAAAAAAAATCTCTGGGCAGTTGCACTTAAGCTGACCTTAAACTCCAACCCATCTTCCCAGAACCAAACAGCAGCTGCTGAAAGATCTATGCAGCTACTGCTGTCTGCTAAGCTTCTTAATTCTTTTTCTTTGTATGTATGTGTGACAGTTTGGGGGTTGATAATCTTTAAGGAAGAATTACACCTGGATATATATGGTTTCCCTCTGCTTCAACCTTAGAAAGCATTGGCTATCTTTTTTACTTATCTTTTAAAATTTACTTATAAGGCGCTTGCCTGCAAAACCTAACAACATAAGTTCAATTCTCCAATACTCACCTTAAACCAGATGCACAAAAAGGGGATAAAATTTACTTATTAGCATACAAAGAATTAGGTTTCATTATGGTGGTTTTTTTAAAAAAAATTTGCAAGGAGAGAAAGAGAGAGAGAGAGAGAGAGAGGAGAGAGAGGAGAGAGAGAGAGAGGAGAGAGAGAGAGAGAGAGAGAGAGAGAGAGAGAGAGAGAGAGAGAGAGAGAAAATATATGGGCATTCTGGGGAATTGAACCCAGGCTGTCACTTTTTACAATCAAGTGCCTTTAACCCCAGAGCCATCTCTTCAGCCCCTCATTATGGTGTTTTCGAACAATAGTTTCCTTTCCTTCCTCTTTGTTTCCCTCTTTCTCCCATGTGCCACTGCCCCCAATTGGACTTCTTTCTGCTTTCATACTGCACGTTTCCTTGTGCCCTTCCCCTTCTCACCTTCTCATCACTTATTTCCCTCTCATGATCTCCTATCTGAAATCATAGCCCAGACTTAGTCTCACATCCTCCTGTGTATATACATACAAACATTTAAAAAGTTAGGGTCCACATATGAGAGTGAACAAGTAATTTTTGTCTTTCTGGGCTTGAGTTCCCACACTTAGTGTTAATTCTTTCCAGTCCCATCCATTTTCTTATAAATTTCAGAACTTCATTTTTCTTTACAGCTGAGTAAAACTCCATTATGTATATGTACCACATATTCATTATCTAGTAATCAGCTGATGAATATTTAGATTGATTGCATTTCCAGCCTATTGTGAATAGAACAGCAATGAATATGGATGTCCAGTATCTCTGTAGCAGCATATAAAGTCTTTGGGTATATGCCCAGGGAGCTGGTTTATATGGTAGTTCAACTTGTAGCTCTTTGAGAGGCTTCTGCATTGATTTCCATAGTGACTGTACCATTTACCCTCCCATAAATAATGAATTATGAGTTCTTCTTTCTGTACAACTTCACTGACATTTGTAGTCATTAGTATTCTTGATGATAGTCATTCTGACTGAGGTGAAATAATATCAGAGTGTTTTAAATTTGCACTTCCGTGATGGCTGAGGATGCTGAACATTTTTAAAGATGTCTTTTGGCCATTCATTTCTTTGAGAACTATCTGTTCATTTCAGCAGCCCATTTACTGATTGGCAGATTTATTTATCTTCAGTTTTTGCAATTCTTTATGTATTCTAGATGTCAAAGGTCTTCTTCATTCTGAAGGTTTTCTGTTCACTCTGGTGATAGTTTCCTTTGCTCTTAAGACATTTTAAAAATTTTATATAGTTCGATTTGTTGATTGTTGGAATTATTTCCTGTGTGAATCAATGATGTGAAAATGTCTACATTACCTAAAGTAATCTACAGATTCAATACAAGTCAACCCAAAATTCCAATGACATTCTTCTCAGAAGTAGAAAAAAATACAACAATTAATATGAAAACACAGACGACCATGCAGCCAAAGCAAATCTAAATAGAAAGAACACTCTTGGAGGCATAACAATTCCTGATCTAAAATTATACTGAAGAGCCCTAGTGATGGAAAACATTGTTAGTGACAAAGACCAAGAACAAATACATAAACCAAAATAGAATAGAGGACCCAGAAATAAACCCCCACACACATGGCCACCTAATTTTTAACAAAGGTATAAAAAAACATAAACTGGAAAAGAAGCCTGTTCAACAGATGGTCCTAGCGAAACCAGGTTTTCACCTGCGGAAGAATGAATTTAGAGCCATATCGCTCACCTTGCCCAGAGAGCAATTCAAAATAGATCAAAGGTCTTTATCTAAGGCCAGGAATGCTGAAAATGTTAGAGGAAAACAGGCAATATCCTAGACGTTACAAGTAAGAAGTTCCTGAAGGGACTCCAATAGCATTGACTTATCTTGGACTCCAGCTTCTGCCACCTTACCTATTGAGACAGCTGCTCTCTAATTCTTTGTCTTGACCTTAAAAGAAAAGGCCATGGCGAAAGCTGGTACTTTATTGAGCTTCTTTTCTCTCAGGGATAACAGCCTCATCAGATTCTGTCCCTGTTAGTGATTCTCTGGTATCTTTTTGAAGCTGTTTTACATATTTCTATATTTTATATTGATTAGAGTGAGAAATTGAGTTTGATATAGTATAAAAAAGACTATGTTATCTAGACTTCACACTTGCTTAGGTCCATGTGCATTTTACTGGGATCAAATTTACATAACAAAATAAGCTATTTTAAAGTTACATTTTAGTAGCATTTAGGATCTTCACAAAGTTGTATGCATATGAGTTATTGATTTATATATATGATAGTATCTATAAATCATGTTCTGTCTCACTTTCACCTAAGAATATGTTCTAAGAAAATTTCCGTTATTTTTCTATTTACTTTAATTTACATAGCATGCATTTTGTTTAAGTATTCTTATGATGGGCATCTACTGTTTTTGTAACTTTCCAATTCCTCGATTATGTTGTACTTGATATCATTTTCTTTCCAAGCAAGTGGATTATGTAAGGGCCTATATTGAGAATTTGATTCCAAAAATTTTTATTTCTTTCTATTATGTGGAGGAATTGATTCCTAGACTTTTAGATCTATTGTGGCACCAGCTTAATTTTGTTAGATGAAGGATTAGAAATATTCTCCATTCTACCTTTTGATGTCTTGGTTCCAGTAGGTAAATAATACATGTGAAAAATTTGTAAGTATATCCTTTCTACATTCTTTCTTAGGGTAGTAGTCTGCAATTCACTGAAAGTCTGTGAGTGGCTAAGGCCAATCTGTTTAGTAGTTGCCCCAAAATCTTGATATTGCAACCTGCTTCATCACTTAGATACCTCCTAGAATCTTGGTTCTAAATCTCTATGGCAATGATAATAATAGTTGTTGGATTAAGCTGAAAAACAGCAATAATGTATAGTTCTTAATACAGTTCTGGCCTGTATAAGGTACCTGGTATCATAGCTGTATTAGCCATTGGTGTAGACTGTAGATAACATTTTATCTTAGTTTCACTGTGTATGATTTTTGTAGGAATAGTTACATTTCTCATTTGATATCCCAAGATATGGTAACTTATTTTATTTTTAATAAGTTAAATTCTTTAAATCCAGAAAGAAAAGTTTTTTTCCCTCAGAATTTAGTTTATTTTATTCTCCTGTACAGTAAATAAAAAATAATTTTTGAATCATTTTGCCCTTTTAGTTGCTTTTCTCTCTGTTTTGAGAAATAGAAAATGTTTGTAATTAAGTGCAAAATTAAACTTTTCCCCCCAGGTAACTATGATGATGACAAGGACTTCTTTGGTGTCTTTTTCTCCTTTTGAGAATATGTTGAGTCGGATGCTGTTTGGTTGGCAACAACAGTTTGTGTCCTGTGGAAAGAAAAGTGAAGCAAAACCAGCTTCCAACGGTACTGGTTCATCAGCTTCAAAACCCAGAGTGGATGCTGTGGATGATGCTAAAAAGAAACACGCTAAGAAGACTGAGTAAACTCACTCGATGAATTCTAGGAAGGAAACGTGTTTTCTTATCTACTTATCAAATTGTAATATTTCTATGTAAATGATGGGAAATAAAAATGTTTATAAGGAATGGAGATGAGAAAAAGGAAGATATTCTTTGGTTTAGGGAGACTATTTTCTTGATTGTAACAAGTGTATCATGTGAATTTTTTTCTTTGACATAAGAGATTCTCATAGCTATTGATGAGTTATATATTGAAAAAAGGGTAATTTGTTGAATGTTGGAAAAAGCAAACTTGTAAAATTATAAAGTTTTCAAGAATTTAACATTAAAAAAATTTAAATATTTTTGCATTTTCAAAATGATTCAAGGGCTGAGCGTGGTGGTGTACACCTTTGATCCCAGCACTTGGGAGGCAGAAGAGGATTGCCATGAGTTCAAGGCCACCCTGAGAGTACATAATGAATTCCATCTCACTGGGCTACAGTGAGATCCTACCTTGAAAAACAAAACAAACAAACAAACAAACAAAAGATTAAAATTGTGATTTAATTCAGTAGAATTAAATTTTTACTTCATATTATCAGTATAATTTTTAGATTTAAAAACACTTCCTGTTTAATTTTGAGCATTGAGACTTTTCCTGAGATACTTTATAAGTGAAAATAAATTGCTAGTTTATTTTGATGTATAAGCATAATTTGTTCACATTAAAAATCTAAAGTTTGATTTATTTTTACTTCCAAGATTATTTGTTCAGTGAGGCCACAGTATTGTTATGAGTCTCAATATGAACTCTTTAATGCTTGTTTTTTAAAGGCTATGTTTTTTCGTCAGAAAATCAGAGTTGGTGTGTGTGTTTCTTCTTGAGATGAGAGTCTCACTGTGTAGTCCAGGCTGGCCTCAAACTTGCTCCTGCCTCAGCCTTCTGAGTGCTGGGATTATAGGCATGACCTACCATGCCCATTTTAGTAATTTAATAATCCTTTGTTTTATAATTTTTATTTTTGAGCTTACATTATTTTTTCTCCTTATCTCCTTACCACATTTCAAGTATAGAAAAAAATATTTTCCACATTTCACTTTTTCTTCCTGACATAGTTGGTCTAAATATGCTGGTGGTAGTTATCTTAATTTAGCAGAAAGTACTATCTCCATTTAATATGTTTCCTTCTACATCTTCTTTCTAGTAGCTTATTCATCTTTTTGTTGATTGTCTCTTGATAGTTCACATATGTTTATGATTTTACTAATTTTACTTTAAATGAAAACAATTACTTTCATGTAAAAATGCTCAGCTCTAATGAGAATTGACCTTGCACACATGATAGTAGTCAGCTAATGAAGAAAAAACCTCATGTGGTAGTTTAAATGAATGCAGAAGTATGATATTAAATCTGGTTTCTTACTGGCAAAATAAAAAAATCAAGAAAAGCTACTAAATGATAGGTTTTCTTGCTTTATTTTATGGATAAAAGTCCAGTTATAACATTATTAAGACTCTATGTCATGATTTAGTATACCAAGACCATGAACCTACAACCTGTATCAGGTATTTTAGAGTGGTTTAGAAGTACACAAATCACATTCAAATTGAAAGTTCTATACTTTTACTTGCTTAAGAAAAATATTTTTTGGGGGGGTGGGAAGAGCACTTTTGATAATCTTGGAATGTTAAAATGTTTATTTTTAATATTATGAGAGAAAGGACTAAATTGAGTTCTGTATTATATTTGATACTTTATATAGTTAAAAGCTTTTCAGAGTTAACATATTATTAATTATTGTCCACTTTTGAAGTTTGAATTTAATTATAGTTTCAATAGAAAGACTCTTGTTTTATGTTTGTACTGAAAACAAATTCATTAAAATAAGTTATTTATTACCAGTGGAGTGTTATAGTATTTTTTCTTTTATATTTTCTTGGGGTTGATTCCTCTGTTGTTTTGATTCATGTACATGAAATGATCACTGTCCAAATGGAACATATATATGGGACAAATAGATTTTATTGGTGTACACAGATACCCTATGTCCATCAATCTGGTGTTCTTAGGGGCAAAGCTGTGCTGGAGAATAGGGATTTGACTTGAGTTCTCTCTTGAGTCTACTTGTTGAATACATGGTTACACTCCTTATCCAGCATGAAGCATGAATGAGGTCTGTAGATGTGCCTCAGCCCAGAAAATCAGAGGTGATTCTGAAGAAATGAAGACATGGTCGGGGGACAGGGAGAGGGGGGAGAGGAAAGAGAGGAAACCTTGCCTCTTACCTCAGTGATTTTATCCCTTAATAAGTTGTGCTCAAATGAATGTCAAGCTCTTGATTTATCACGTTTTTCACTCTTCCTTGCTACAGGAGTGTCTTGTAAAGGCTAGACCAGATGTATAGGGTAGATAGGTTTCAGGCTAGACCAGTGGGCCCAGACTGAGAAGAGAGAACTGAAGATAGAAGAACTTCAGTCCTGCATTTTTTGTCTATTCCTTTCAACACAGGAATATTGCTATTAAAATTTGCTTAAAGGAGGAAAAAAAAAGGAAGGAAGGACCAAAAAAAAAAAAAAAATCTACTTCAAATCCCCAGTTGGATGCATTTGAGAGGGAGGAATGTTGGAAATGGAATACTGTGTTAAAGAACACTCTACTTCCTCTACACAAAGTTCTCTAGTGCTTACCCCAGACTGAGGTCACCTTTTTGGAGGTTTGTTCACTTGCTAGATTCTGAAGATACAGAAGAAAAAGGCCTGCTCCCATGAAGTACACATTTCATAGGTGGGAAACAAGCATTCTTGTGATAAAGGTAATGAACAATAAGCAGGACCTAAGGATAGGAAATGAGGGAAGTTTGAGGATTTGTTAAAGCATATCAGGCTCACACAGTCACATGTCGGCAGGAAGGTAATAGAGAGTGGGTTAGCCATGTTGGTGAGAGGGCTGGACTATGAATTCTCAAGACCTGCCCCCAGTGACACACCTCCTCCAGCAAGGCTGTACCTCCCAAAGGCTACCACTTTCCCAAATTGCCACCCACTGGGACCAAGAAATCAAAACACACAAACACATGAGGTTATGGAGGACATTTTATGTTCAAACTACCACTGTGCTTATCCCAAAAAGATGAGGTTGTATGTGAGGTCAGGCACACTGCAGGTTCCAGTAACACTGTAATCGAGGCCCCTCCTCTGCTCCGATGGAGTGCAACACTTCTTAGCCCAAGGTGCTGACCACCTTCTTGTTGCTAGAGGGTTGCCTCACTGAGGCTCTGTTAACTGAAGGGGTAAACAGTGCCGAGTTCCAGCTTTATCCTGTGAAACCCAAATTTTCCCAAGCACAATACTTCTCAATAAGCCAAAGCTTCCTGCTTTACTGTTTTCTCCTGGATACTGGTGTATGTATCTTACAGTCAAACCCTTGTATGATTGCAAAATTGTCCTGTCACTGTGCTTCAAAGCCTTGGGCCCCCTAAGCCAGTGAAGGAACCTGTTTCCCATGCTTAATGTGACACTCGTGCTTTTTCAGGAGTTCTCTTCTGAGTGCTGGGATTAAAGGTGTGTGACACCATACCCTGGCTTGAAAGCTTTTTTATATATTTTTTTAATCTCAAGAACTTGGTCCCTATCTCAAAGCCATGTTATTATCTGCCTATATTATCTTCCAGGTCTTATTTTATTGCCTTTTCACACATTCCACTTGAATTTGATTTTTGTATGGCATGAGCAGGAAGTCAACATTCTTCCCGATGTAGCTAATATATTGGGCCTACTATCATTGAATGAAAAGTGCAACTTTTGGCATAAATCAGGGACATGCTCTGACCTGTGTTAAATTCTTCTGTTTTTCTATCTTATACCACACCACATTATCTTGGCTAGCGCACCTCAGACTTCATATCTAGAGAATAAATCTTCCCACTTTGATCTTTTCCTCTTCTCACTTTTCTTGACTCTTTTTGGCCCCCTTTGCTCTTCTATAAAATTTTGAATTCTCATTTTGTACAGAAATAAATTGCTGAAATACCTATTAAAATTGCATTAAATCTAAAGATTATATTTGGGGAGAATTGACATTTTTATATTGCATTTTCCAACCTTAAAGCATTTCTCTTGACTATGTTTTATAGATATGCTACATGTATTTTGTCATTTTTTTTGGAATTTGAAGCTACTATAAATGGCATCATTTTTAAAGTTACATTCTCTGCACTGATACATAGAGTTATAATCACTTTTTTTATATTGGCCAGCAACCTTATTAAACTTACTAATTTTAATAATTTATCATGTATTTTCCTTTTAGCATTTGGGGCTGGAGACTTGGCTTAGCAGTTAAGGTGCTTGCCTGCAAAGCCTAAGGGCCCAGATTTGAGTCCCTAGTACCCATGTAAAGCCAGATGCACAAAGTGATGTATGCATCTGGAGTTTGTTTGCAGTAGCTAGAGGCCGTGGCATGCCCATTCTTTCTGTCTTTCTTCTTTATCTCTCTCTGCTTGCAAATTAATTAATTAACTAATTAATTTTTTAAAGCACATGCTTTACTGGTTCTTAGTATATTCACTGTGTTATGCACCACCATTGTCTAATTTCAGAGGACTTCCATCACCTCTCAAAAAGCCATGCCTGTGAGTGGAGTCACAGTTGCTCTCTTCCCTCAATACCTGTAACTCAAGCCTACATTCTGACTCTGTAGCAATTTTGTTCTATTTCTGGGACAAAACACCCAACAAGAAGCAGCTTACAGGAAGGAAGAGTTTATTTCAGGCTTACATTTTTTTCAAAAAAAATTATTTGCAAGGAGAGAGGTGGGAGAGAGAGAGAGAGAGAGAGAGAGAGAGAGAGAGAGAGAGAGAGAGAGAGAGAGAGAGAGAAAGAGAATCATCTGAGCAAGCCAGCTCTTGGCACTCATAAGGGCTGGACTAATTGACCCCATGGTTGTTCCCCACCAACACACCTCCTCTAGAAGGCTCCTCCTCTGAAAGCTCCACCAGCTGGGGACTAAGTAGAAAGCTGAATCACACACACTTGAGGCTATGGGGACATTTACATTCAAACCACCAACTCTTGACTAATCTAGACATTTCATATAAATAGACTCATATAAAATGTGGCATGTTGTATTTGGATGCTTTAACTTAGCATAATAATATTTTCAAGGTTAATCCCTTTTGTAGAATATATCCATGCTTTTTCCTTCCTTTGTGAAATGCTAGGGTTTAAACTCAGGGTCTATGATGGTAGGTAAATACTCCAGCACTGAGTCACTCTTTTGACCCTTTTTTTTTCTTCTTATAATCAAACAATATCCATTGTATTGATATAGAACATGTTATAAATTTCTCAGTTGATGGACATTTGGTTTGTTTCTCCATTTTTGTGTGTGTGGTACAGGGTATGGAACCCATGGCCTTGTGCAAGCTAGGCAAGCACTCCACCATCGAGCTATATTCCATCCAGCCCTCCCTCATCTCTACTTTTTGACTACTAGGAATACTGTTTTTATAAGCATTCATGTGCAGGCTTTTGTGTGCCCAAGTGTTGTTACCTCTCTAGTATATTCCTCACAGTGGAATTGCTGCTGATCATCGTAATTTTATGTTTCTTTTTGAGGAACTACCAGACAGTTTCGAAAGCAGCCTTTACCATTTCACATTTTAAGTTGCCCAACGTGAAGGCAGTTTCTCTTCATCCTTCTGAATACTCAAAATACAGTATTCAAAGTTGGATAAACTTAGAAGGCAAATGTTTTGGGTAAAAATAACCTTGGGGGCTGGAGAGATATCTCTGGTTAAGGTGCTTGCTTGCAAAGCATAATGGCCTGGGTTTGATTCCACAGTAACCACATAAAGCCAGATGCCCAGTGGCACATGAGCTGGTATTTCATTTGCAGCAGCTAGAGGCCCTGACATGCCCATTCTTTCTCTCCCCACCTCTCTCCTTGCAAATAAATAAATAAAAACTTTTTTAAAAAAGTAGCTTTTGGTGAACAGGGTGTGGTGGTGCATGTCTTTAATCCCAACACTCGAGAGGCAGAGGTAGGTAGATCGCTGTGAGTTTGAGGCCAGTCTGTGACTACAGAGAGAGATCAGGTCAGCTTGGGCTAGAGTGAGACACTACCTCGAAAAAACCAACCAACCAAAAAAAAGGGTCACTTTCGGTGTTTGTATTATGAAAAGAGGCAGGTGATCTCTTTTGCAAAAGGTGATAGCGGAGATGGTGAAAGGGAGATCTGAGAAGTAGAGAAGTAGTGAATGGGGGGGTGCAGTGATTGGAGGGGACTACATTATCCCCATCTGGCCCAGAGAATGCCACAACTGCAAGTGAGATTGTAGAATGCCTCTGAAATGGCACTGGTTTGCTCTGTTGGGTGACTTTTTTTCACTTGTGTCCATGTGCTTAGGTTTAGAACAGGTAGCGCTTGGAGTAGACGTGCCAGTTCTTTGTGCTCCTTGCCAGGCTAGGTGCTGGCCACCTGAGCACATTCTTTGGTAAACTTGGAAGTAGGTTAGGGATGTGTTTGCCAGCAAGATATATTATGGTAGGTATTTCAGGGGGATTCAACCATGTTCACAATTGTGATGCTTATTCCTGTCTGGGCGGCACATCAGGTTGTCTACCCTTCTAGATGGTTCCTAGATGGACACCACAAATCAGTCAACGCTATTTTACTATCTCAGCTGGGAATTTGGATGCTGTTGTCTTTGGAAGGCAAACACTGTGGTGGGTAAGAATGCCCTAGAGGTGTACTTTGAAAAGTGATTCAAGCTGTAGTGATCTGTTTTTTACATATAGTTGTCTAGAGGAAGAAAAGGAAGTACTCATGCCAGTATGCATATTCTAGATTCTGATCAGATCTAGTAAGCTTATTGTCTGGCCTTATTAAGCATCTTGGTTAAAGTGAAACTGCTCCTACATGAATTCAGTTAGATTTAGAGGCTTCTTAGGCGGAATGAAGGGTATACCTTGGACTATCATAAATTAGTCAAGGTTATAACCCCTGTGAGGTCCACTGGTGGAATTAGGCAAGTCTCTCCTGGAAACACCTCTCCGATATACGTGTGAATCTTGTGCAAAACCCAGAGGATTCATTGTATGGCATTTCTATGATTATATATTATATTCATCACTCTCTTATGGCATTATTTTTAAAATAATTGTATACTGACCTGTTTTAGGAAATCACACTATTCAGATTAGTAACAAAGAAATCTACATTTTTTACACAGTTCTGAGTGACCTTTTTGACTGGGCAAGTTTGGGAATCATGAAATTTCTATTCAGTTCTATTTATCTCCTTCACCTAAATGATATGTTTTTGTCACTACAGTTTCAAACTGGTTTAAAAACATATTTATCTATTCATATGGAGAGAAAGAGAGAGAGTGAGCGAGCAAGTGAGCAAGAGAGAATATGGGTGTACCAGAGCCTCTTGCACTGCAAGTGAACTCCAGATGTATGTGCAGTTGTTGCATTTGGCTTTACATGTGTACTGGGAAATTGAACCCGGGCTGGCTGACAGGCTTTACAAGCAAGTGCCTTTAACCACTGAGCCATCTCCCCAGCCCTCATGAATTTTTATAATGTCTGTAGGGGCAAGTTTACCCTTTACTTATTTATGGTTTTTTTTTTTCAAGGTAGGGTCTCACTGTAGCCCAGGCTGACCTGGAATTCACTCTGTAGTTCCAGGTTGGCCTTGATCTCACGACAATCCTCCTACCTCTGCCTCCTGAATGCAAAGAAGATTAAAGAAGTGTGCTGCCACACCTGATATACTTGTATTTTTAAAATTAGTATTTTGTTTTGTTTAAAATATTTTTCTGGCTAATTGCATATATTATGCCAACCAAACTGCCTAACATACCCAAATAATAATGCTTCTTTCACTCTTGGCTTGAGAAGTTTCCTTTTTTTCAGATGGTGGTGACCACTGGGATAATGCAAAAGACACCACAGTACTGAGGAAAAACAACAGTAGGGTGTTCAGCACAGGGACGTCTCTATCGCACTTCTCATGGCTCAGGGTCTATTTCAGAAGAGGTGGCAGAAAGATTGTAAGAGCCAAAGGAAGGGGAGGACTGCTTACAACACAAACTTCCAGACACAAAACGGCCTTGATATTCATGACGTCACAGTGCTTGATAATATGCATAATGGGAGGAAAAGATGAAGACACTGAAACAAAACGTATTGAGAGAGGGAAGAAATATGGGAAGCAGGGAGGTAATTATAATGATTTATGGTCTATAATTATGGAAGCTCTCAATAAGAAGTTCAAAAAATATTTTACTTGTCTCCAAGAAGAGAACAAAAGTGAGAGCTAGAATGAATGGGAGCACCAGTGCTTACAGCCACTGCAAACCAATTCCAGATACACGAGCCACTTCTTGCATCTGGCTTTATGTGGGTACTGGGGAATCAAACCAGGGTCCTTAGGTTTTGCAGGCAAGCACCTAAACTGCTGAGCCATCTCTCTGGCATGCTTGGGGCTGGTGTGCTCCAGGCAAGTGAAAGGTGTGGCATATTTGGGGCTTGTGCTCTAGGGGTGTGTATGGGCATCCCAAACTGGTGAGGGCCCAGGCAAGTTTGGGACTGTGTGCTCAGAGTAGTGAAGGGCATGGAGAGTTTGGGACCTGTGTTTCAGGACACCAATGTGTTAGGGGCCTCTGCACCCTGAGTTGGTGAGGGGCACAGCATGTTTGGGACCTGTGTGTCCACTCTTTGTTGCCTATATCCAATCACAGCTCTAGTATCAGCCACCAGTTCAGAGTTGCTGGCCCACTTGTAACCTCCACAGTCTACACATCTGTGTATACAATGCCATCCCATTCTAGTTCCACTCAAACCCAAAACAGAACATTCACTGAAGATCCTATAAGGGCCACTGTTTGCTTCCTCTTCAAGAAAATAAGAGTTAAATTTTTTCTATTTATTTATTTGCAAGCAGAAAGAGAGAGAGAGAGAGAGAGAGAGATAGAAGAGAGAAAGACCCAGAGAATGGGCATGCCAGGGCCTCCAGCCACTGAAAACAAACTCCAGATGCATGCACCACTTTGTGCATCTGGCTTTAAGTGGTCCTGGAGAATTGAACCCCGATAGTCAGGCTCCACAGGCAAGCATGTTAACAGCTGAGCCATCTCTTCAGCCTCAAAATAAGACTTTTATGTTGAGATGAGTTGACCCCAACTTAAAAAAGAATGCAACAAGCTAACAGATCTCCAGCAAGATCACCTAGTCCCACAATGGAAGTCACTAATGAATATATAGAGGAGAAATACAATTCCAAAATGAGAGCACCATAAGCTTAGGTTATAATTTCAAGGAGACCCTGACCAAGATAATGGCTGAATTGGAAGCAAATGCAATGTAACAGAATCAATTCTTGCAGCACACAACCTTCATCACTAGGTTAAACTTAATTAAGGAACATCAGGGACCTCAAAAGAAAGATAAAATGAATTGAAAGTAAGCCAACAATTAAGAGGATCTCAATAACCAGCTGATTATGCTTAATGAAGACATGACAAATTCAAGAACGAATTCCAGGAAGCAGTAAGAAAATCAAACCTTGACCTGATGGTCAAACTCACCAGAGACATAGATATGATGTAGAGAAATGCAACAGAAAACAAAAATCAAATAAAGCTATTAAGAACATCTCTAGAAACCCTCACTACTAGAGTTGATAATCTGGAGGATAGAACCACAGATCTGGAAGACAACAGAAGAAATTAATTGGGATTCTAAAAAATTTGATAAATTCAAAATATTATGCAAATAGAATATGAGGAAACTGTAGGTTACCCTAAAGTGATTAAACATCTGGATCATGGGAATACCAGAAGGGGAAGAAATCCAGGCCAAAGAAATAGAGAACATATTTTTTTTTTTAATATATATTTATTGTCCATAATGTGTTACATTATTTAGTGGGCAAACCATGCGTTGTTATCCCGAATTCCCCAATTCCCCCCCTCCCCATCCCTGATCAGTTGTATATCCTCCTCTGTGGGCTGTCTGTATTAGTCCTTGTGGCAAGGTATCCTGTATATCTTAGTACTCATCCCAGTCTTCC
>PVHP010042753.1:0-14782 GCA_004024765.1 Zapus hudsonius
GTGTCAGAAGCTCCTGATGTCTTCCCAGGAATCTTCTCCAGTTTGGACACCGTGCAGATCTGCCAGGGACATGCACATACTGACAGCGCTGGGTCCCTACAAAGTCATTTCATTGGTGCACCCTCTTACCCTGGGGCCTTTCCCAGTTGGGTCAATACCCAGGAATCAGCTTCTAACTAAAGTTCTTTAGCTATAAGCAACAGAAACCAGCTTTGGGGCTGAGGAGATGGCTCAGTGCAGAAAGTGCTTGCTGCACGCAGTATGAGAACCTGGTTGGAGCCTCAGTGCCCATGTATAAAGCCGGACTGGGGCAGTCGTTTGTCATTTCAGGCAGTCCTACTGGCAAGAAGGGAGGTGGAGACAATAGACAGGGAGCTTGGGCCTAACTAGCATGTCGAAAAAGCCGCAGTGAGCAGCTGAGACCCTGCCTCAGAGGAGATGAGAGGGGAGGACTGACACCCGAAAGTTGTTCTCTGATCGAAGGAAAGAAGGAAGGAAGGGAGAGTGAAGAAAGAAAGGAAGGAAGGAAGGAAGGAAGGAAGGAAGAAAGAAAGAAAGAAAGAAAGAAAGAAAGAAAGAAAGAAAGAAAGAAAGAAAGAAAGAAAGAAAGAAAGAAAGAAGAAAGGAGCAGCTGGTTTTGACTGACTTAAAAAGGAACATAAAACCAGGCATGGTGGCTCTTGCCTGTGACCCCAGCAGTTGATAAACTGAGGCAGGAGGTTTGCAATGAGTTTGAAGCCAAGCTTAAGTTACATAGCAAGACCCTGTCTCCAAACAAACAAACAAACAAAAACAAAACAACCAACCAAGCCAAAAAAGCCAGTGTTCTGGGGATGGGGATGTAGCTCAGTTGGTAGAGTGCTTGCCTAGCACAGCATTAAAGCGGGCGTTAGTGGCATCCCAAGTGCCCAGCACTCTGGAGGTGCAAACAGGGTGGTTAGGGGTTAAAGGTCATCTCATTTTCCACTACATAGCAAGCTAAAGCCAGCCTGGGATACACAATCTCAACACAAAACAAAACTCAAGAAATTTTTTGGAAGAAAATGACAGATTCATAGACTCAAAACAACCTGAAAAAGGGTCCCTCAGAACAATCAAGTATTAAAAGGACATTGTGGCCCCGCTGGATATGTAGATGATGAATTTTACAAATCCCTTTATAAAGCTGCTCCACAATGAATCAGCTTCAAGAGTCTTCTGGCCCCTCCCCCACCCCAGGGAAAACACTTCCAATTGGCCTGGTTATGGTGGGATGGCATCCTCTGACAAGAGAGGGCACTGAGCCGTGACTGACAGCACAGTCAAACCAGTGTGCGAATGGGGGATGGGCCCTTCTTTCATAAGAAAGAGAGAGAACGCTGATGGAGAAAAACAACAGATGTCCCTCCTCTGCATTCCAAGCGTGGGTTGCCAAGCAACACCCTCCCACTGTCTAAAATACCATATACAATTTTTTTTTTTTTTGTTTTTTCGAGGTAGGGTCTTGCTCTAGCCCAGGCTGACCTGGAATTCACTATGGAGTCTCAGGGTGGCCTTGAACTCATGGTGATCCTCCTACCTCTGCTTCCCAAGTGCTGGGATTAAAGGTGTGCGCCACCACGCCTGGCCATATACAATTTTTTAAATGCCTCTGTCTAACATAATATCATTATTTCAAAGGCAAACAAAAGATGTACTCAACTCCTTCCAATGACACAACCCAAGTCCAGTGAGGGCATTGATTCTTTCCCATACCAACATGATCCGCCTCCATATTTTGACCCTTGTGGGCAAGATGACAAATTTAACCATCACCAACCCACACCACACATAATTCTAAGAGAGAAGAATGCTTAGCTTTTTGGTTTGTTCGTTTTTGTTTTTTCGAGGTAGTATTTCACTGTAGCCCAGGCTGACCTGGAATTCACTATGTAGTCTCAGACTGGCCTTGAACTCACAGCGATCCTCCTAGCTCTGCTGGGATTAAAAGTGCATGCCACCACATCCAGTGAATGCTTACCTTTAAACATATCATTATATGTAATGAATGCCTCAATAGAAGAGCAAAACGATTCATGACAAAGCAAGGAAGCAATCCAAGTAGACACTATAGTCCCCACTTAGAGAATTCATAACTCTGTTCTCCCCTTCCCGGTCCACATTCTTACTTGGGAGACCACTGACTGGCCAGCACCTCATTTGGTTGGATGTTTTGCCAGGTGGGTTGCAGACCCCAGCCTTCGAGGTAGCCTTCGAGGTGCTTACTTAGTGCTTCCCACCTCGTGAAGTTTATACCTGGGGGTGGGGGAGATGTTTACCATAGACTATTTCAGATCATGGAAGTAGAGTTCCCCCCAGTATGGCTGTGTTGTCTGCTCTCGTGCATACTCCCTGGATTTTAGTTGGGGGCACCATCACAAGATTTGCTCAGACAATATCTGTAATTATTCATAATAAAGATATTAATTTAAAAAGATTTCTCTACATTCCAAATTCAATTCAGTATCCCTTCATATATGCAATTTATTTTTGTTTGTTGGTTTTGAGGCAGGGTCTCACTCTAACCCAAACTAACCTGGAACTCATGGCGAACCTTTTACCTCAGCCTCCTGAGTGCTGGCACGCCTGCTTCCTTCATATTTTAGTCAGCATGTCTAAGTGTTCATTACAAGAATGTTTTCAGGTTACTTCATTTGCCAGATTGCTGAAATTGAAAGACCTGTGTGTTTGCTTTTCAGCCTTCGCAAGTAGAAAGACTGGGGACAGGGAAGGGTCTCTGTTTATAATTATATTCCCACAATCTAGCGTTATGTGCTCACTGAGTGAATAGGTGAAACCAGGGAAGTAACTGGACATGCATCGTCTCTTTTAGGAAGATGAGTACATTTCTGCTTATGCGTGAGATCATCACATTAATTAATTAGAACTGTTGATAATTTAACTCTGAGACTTGCCTTTCACATATCATTGATCTACAAATATAGTTTTTTGAATTTTACTTCTTTTAAAATATTTTTATTTATTTGCAAGCAGAGCGAGACAGTCAGAGAAAGAGAGAGGGAGAGAGAGAGAAAGAGAAAGGGTACACCAGGGCCTCTAGCTGCTGCCAATGAGCTCCAGATGCATGAGCCACTCTGCATCTGGCTTCATGTGGAGACTGGGGAATTGAATCTAGGATGTTAGACTTTGCATGCAAGCATATCAATCACTGAGCTATCTCTTCAGCCCTGAGTTTTATGTCTTTAAATTTTTTTAAAGTTTTTAAATTGTTTTTATTTTATTTTTACTTTTTTTTAGTTTTGGAGAGAGTTTATTTTGTCTTACAGACTTGAGGGTAAGCTCCATGATGGCAGGGAAAATGTGTCATTAGCAGAGGCTGAACGTCACCTTTTCACCAACATCAGGTGAACAATAGCAGCAGGAGAGTGTGCCAAATACTGGCAAGGGGGAAGCTGGCTATAACACACATAAGCCCACTCCCATCCCAGAAGGCTCCAATTCCCAAGTTACCACCAGCTGGGGATCAAGCATTCAGAACACAAGAATTTATGGGGGACACCTAATTCAAACCACCACATTCTGCCCCTGGCTCCCATAAACTCACAACCATCCATGATGTAAAATGCAATGCATTCAGTCCAACTTTAACAAAAGTCCCCATAGTTTTTATCATTCTCAATTCTAAGCCTGGGAAGTCTCTAGAAGTGGAATTTGGTTATGTTGACGTTGTTATAATACTGACAGGATCTAGATTTCTACATGTTAAGGGAAAAGGAACAAACTTACCTATACAAATAAATCATTTGCATTGGTTTTTACAGATCCTATTCCTTGATGGATGAATATTTTAATGGTTGACTTAAAATTCTGCCTTATTTACAGTAAGTATCCTAATGACTATGGAGTCTGCTAATTTCATGATCAAAAGAGAAAGAATTCTTTGGGCTGGGAATGGCCTGTAATCCTAACCCTGGAAAGGCTGAGTCAAGACTGTAGTTTGGAGGCTGACTTGAGTTACATGGGAAATGTGGCCTTAGCAAAACAAAATAAAAGCTGGAAATTCAGACCAAGTCCTAGAAATAAAATGAATAAAATGAGCCCTCTTCTTCTCATCCTTCAACCCCTACCCAACCCAATTTTTATCATTTCTCTAAGCTCCCAAGAGCCAAAAATCTAACCTTTTCTCAGGAGTCTTCAGTACCATGACTAAACCCTACCACCCCTCATTAACACTGCCTGCCTTCACTCCTGTCCCAAGAATTCTTCCAAACAGCTGCCAAAAATGCAGATCAGCTCACGTTGGTGATAGTGTGGGCCAATCTAATAGCTATCTTTTACAAATATTTTTATTTACTTGCAAGCAGAGAGATGCTGGAAAATCAATCTGTGTCATCCCGGGCCACAGTGTAAGAAAGAAGCTCTGGGCCATCTTATTTTAAAAAGGTATGGTAGCCAGGCGTGGTGGTGCACGCCTTTAATCCCAGCACTCAGGAGACAGAGGTAGGAGGATTGCCATGAGTTCAAGGCTGCCCTGAGACTACATAGTGAATTCCAGGTCAGCCTGGGCTAGAGCGAGACCTTACCTCAAAACAAACAAACAAACAAAAAAAAAGGTGTGATGTTCATCACTAGCAAATAATTTACATATATTTTTATTTGGTATTGGGCATTGGATCAGGGCCTCATACATGCTAAGCACACTACCACTGAGCTAAAACAAAAAAAGGTCCTTAGCAAAAAAAATTTTTTTAATATATTTGCAAATACAGAAAAAGAGAGCCAGATGTGGTGGCAAAAGGCTTAATCTATCCCCAAAATCTGGAGGCAGAAATAGAATTGCCATGAGTTCTAGACCAGCCTGAGACGACATGGTGAAATTCCAGGTCAAGCTTGGGCTAGAGCCAAGACCCTATTCAAAGAGAGAGAGAGAGAGAGAGAGAGAGAGAGAGAGAGGAAAGAAAGAAAGAAAAAAAGAAAGAAAGAAAGAAAGAAAGAAAGAAAGAAAGAAAGAAAGAAAGAAAGAAAGAGAAAGAAAGAAAGAAAGAAGAAATGAGTACACCAGTCTCTTGCTACGGTAAATAAACTCCAGATGCATGCACCACTTTATGCATCTGGCTTTTGATTTATGTGGATATTGGAGACTTTGCAAGCAAGTACCATTAATCACTGAGTCATCTCTGCAGCCTGCAAATGAAAAAAAAAATTAAAGGGAGGAGGGTGGATGTTGCTGTTATGAGAATTTATAAATAGCAGAGCTTGGCTCTTCTCAACAACTCATTGTGCACTGCAAGTAACCTCTGAGCAATCGGTGTGAGAATGCTGGGAAAATAGTCACAAGAACCCGGATATTTTCCAGAGCACTTCCTCCCATGTCTACTTACTTCTCCTGTTTCAAAGTTGACCTCTGATGAACTGGTTTCTATGACCCAGGCTTGCTGCTCTGATGTTATGCCATCCATTCAAGAGAAATGATTAGAATGGATTTGGGTTCTTTCCCATGTTGTCTTCCAAAAGAACTGATGGCCAGAAACACAGTGGGGAAAGAAGAGGCTTTCTAAGTCTTAGGCAGGCCCAGAGGTATGTTTATCATTAAGCCAATGGAACTTAAGCTTTAGGAAGAGGGCTGGAAGAATGGTTCAATGGTTACAGGTGCTTTTTTGCAAAGTCTGCTGCCCCGGGTTTGATTCCTCAGTACCCAAGTAAAGCCAAATACACGAAGTGGTGCATGCATCTGGAGTTCCTCTGCAGTGGCAAGAGACCCTGGTGTGCCCTCCTCTCTCTTTTTGTTTTTTTGAGGTAGGGTCTTGCTCTAGTCCAGGTTGACCTGGAATTCACTATGTAGTCTCAGGGTGGCCTTGAACTAAAGGTGATCCTCCTCCCTCTGCCTCCCGAGTGCTGGGATTAAAGGCATGCACCATCACACTCGGCTTCTCTTTCTTTTTTTTTTCCTTTCTCTCTTATAGCAAATAAAAATACACCATCATGCCCAACAAAAATATATTTTTTAAAAAATAGTCTTTTTTTTTTAATATTTTTATTTATTTATTCATTTTCAAGCAGAGAGAGAGAGAGAGAGAGAGAGAGAGAGAGAGAGAGAGAGAGAGAGCACCAGGGCCACCACCTTGTGGGTCTGGCTTATGTGGGTCCTGGGGAATTGAACCCAGGGCCTTAGGCACTAGAGGCAAGTGCTTTAGCCGCTGAGCCATCTCTCCAGCCCAAAAATAGTCTTTTTTGAATTTTTTCATTTTTTATTTATTTGCAAGCAGAGAGATACAGAGAGGGAGAGAGAAGGAGAGAAAGAGAGGGAGAGACAGTATGGGTGCACCAGGGCCTCTAGCCACTGCAAACAAACTCCAGATGCATGAGCCACTTTGTGTATTGGCTTACATGGGTACTGGAGAATTGAACCTGGGTTCTTAGACACTGGAGGCAAGTGCCTTAACTGCTAAGCCATCTCTCCAGCCCCCAACAAAAATATGTTTTTAATTATATCTTTGTTATCCATAATTAGATACACCGAATGAGCAAATAATGTGTTGGTATCCCCAATTCCCCAATTTCCCTCCTCCCTGTCCCCAATCAGCTGGATATCCTCTTCCATGGGCAGTCTGGATCAGTCCATGGGGTAGAGGTTATGGATAGCCTAGGAGTCAGCCCGGTTCCACCCCCCTTTGTATGTTGTTACTGAGGGGGGCCATGTCTCTGGGAGTTCTTCCCCACCATGGCTCTTACAAGCTTTCCACCCCCTCTTTCACTCAGTTCCCTGAGTCATGGTGGGTGAGTATTACAGCTGCTTTATTGAGGTCTTAGGTGCCTCTGTACTTCTGCTTTAGGTTGTGTTGAAGATCGTTGGTATCTGTTTGTCTGGCTTATCCTGGGTTGACTGATTGGCTGTGGTTATGGGTCTCTTGCTTATCCCACCACTCTCTGCGGGGTTTCATGTGGATCCTCCCGTTAGGTCTGGGTGTCTCATCTCTTGCCATGATGTCAGCTATAGGTCTATGGCTCATTGGTAGCGTTGGCAGAGCCACAGCTCTCTCACTGCCTTCTGAAAAATGCAAACAGAATCTCCTTCGGAGAGTGAGACCGGTATAGGTTAACTGACACACACATTTTTGAATTGGCTACATTCTATTGTTTGCAGCCTCTTTTTTTTTTTTTTTGGTTTTTCGAGGTAGGGTCTCACTCTAGCCCAGGCTGACCTGGAATTACTCTGTAGTCTCAGGGTGGCCTTGAACTCATGGTGATCCTCCTACCTCTGCCTCCCAAGTGCTGGGATTAAAGGCGTGTGCCACCACGCCCAGCTATTAGCAGCCTCTATTTATTTATTTATTTATTTATTTATTTATTTATTTATTTATTTATTTATTTATTTTTTGTTTTTTCGAGGTAGGGTCTCGCTCTAGCCCAGGCTGACCTGGAATTCACTATGATAGCAGCCTCTTTATAATTCACTTGCAAAGTGAATTTCTCTTTGGGGGCCCAATGTATTTCACCCTGAGTCCCCAATTCCAGTTAAGGGCTTCCCGTCACTGAGTGGATTACTTGGCCAAATTAAAAGCTGTTGATTGCTTCCCCTAGGCACCACCTGTTGTGGTCAGCTTTCTAGTTGCTGCGCAGAAAGAACCCAAACAAAAGCAGCTTGTGGAGGAATGGGTTTATTTGGCTTACAGACTTGAGGGGGGGACTCAATCCTGGCAGGGAAAACGATGGCATGAGCAGAGGGGTGGACATCACCTCCGCCACAGCACTGGAAACAGCGGCAGGAAGGTGGGCCAAACACTGGCAAGGGGAAGCTGGTTTATAACCCCATAAGCCCACCCCCAACAACACAGCTCCATTGAGGTTGTCAAATCCAAACTGCCATCAGTTGAGGGTCGATTACCCAGAACACATTCATTTGTTTGTGGGGGACACCTGGATCAAACCATGACAGCACCTCCATTGCACAAGTGTTCGTATCTTGGTTCACTGTTCTCTCCCAGAAGGAAGTGTGTTCAGCCTACTCATGGCAGCTGACTGCGTTTCATGTCAGTGGTCTCTGTTTACTCCATCGTTGACCAGCTTCCCCTGGCAGCTTATGCAGTGCCTTCCAGCACTGCACTAACTACCACCTGGGGGCTGGTTACCATTCTGGACCTTGCAGGGTCTCTCGGTGCTAATAGATGGCTTTCTGTGGTTTCTTCAGCAACAGGATCCTACCTTAGGCCTGGGGTGGGTATTCAAGAGCTTTGACAGAATCCTGTCTTGTTTTTGGGACCTCATGAGTCACTTTGGTCAACAGCTCAGTGAGGGAAGGAGCCAATAAATTTTTTTTTAATAAAAAAAAATTTAGGAAGGGCTGGAGAGATGGCTCAGTGGGCAAAGTGTTTGCTCCAAGCATGAGGACCTGGATTTGGATCCCCAGCTGTTGTAGCTACCTTAGTGTTGCAGGGACAAAAACATCCAACCAAAAGCAACTGATGGTAGGAAAGGATTTATTTTGGCTTACAGTCTCTGGAGGGAGAGCCTCATGCTGGTGGAGAAAGCATGACAAAGAAGAAGATGGATATCACTTCTGCCACAGCAGGTGGAAAACAGCAGCAAGAAAAGGAGCCAAGCTAACACTGGCAAACCAGGGGTTAATAAACCTCAAGGTCTGACCCCAGTACACATTTCCTTCAGCAAGGCTCCACCTCCTAAATTGCTACCAGCTGGGGACCAAGCATGTAAGTTTATGGGGGATTCAAACCACATGAGTTCTCATGTAAAATGCCAGGCATGGTGGAGTAATCCTTAGGATTCACTGGCTAGCTAGTCTAGCTGAATTGGTGAGCTCCAGGTTCAGTGAGAGACCTTGTCTCAAAAATAAGATGGAAAGAGACCAAGAGAAATACCCAATGCCAGCCTCCGGCTTTCACACCCACACACATACAGGGAAAAAATACCTTCACCCTATATATATACCACAGCAAAGATTTAGGACCCTTCCTTGCATGACACCCTTCCAAGGCCTTGTACCTTTTACTTTTTTTTTTTTCATTAAAAAAAATTTTTTTGGAGCTGGTGACACATGCCTTTAATCCCAGCATTTGGGAGGCAGAGGTAGGAGGATCACCATGAGTTTGAGGTCAGCCTGAGACTACATAGTGAATTCCAGGTCAGCCTGGGATAGGGAGAAACCTTACCTTGAACACACACCATCTCCCCAATTCCCAATTTTTTTTTTTAAATTTTGAGACAGGGTTTCATGGCTGGCTTTCTTTCTTTTCTTTTCTTTATTTCTTTCTTTCTTTCTTTTTTTTTTTTTTTTTTTTTTTTTTTTTTTTTGAGGTATGGTCTTGCTCTAGTCCAGGCTGACCTGGAATTCACTCTGTAGTCTCAGGCTGGCCTCAAACTCATGGCGATCTTCCTACCTCTGACTCCCAAATTCTGGGATTAAAGGTGTGAGCCCAGCCTTTTGTTTGGTTGTTTGGTTGTTTTCTTTTAAGAAAATTTTATTTATTTGCAAACAGAGAAAGAAAGAAATGGGAGGGAGAGAATATTCGAGGCAAGGCCACCAGCCACTGCACATGAACTCCAGATGCATGTACCACTTTGTGCATCTGGCTTTACATGAGTACTGGGAAATCAAACCAGAGCTGTCAGACTTTGCAAGCAAGCACCTTTAACAACTGCGTCACCTCTCCAGCCTCGCATACGTTTTTTTTCAAAAAACATGGTTTTTTGTTTGTTTGTTTGTTTGTTTTTTTGAGACAGGGTCTTATGCATCCAGACTGGCCTTGAATTCATTATATTGTGGAGGATGACCTTGAACTCCTGATCCTCCGGCTTCCACCTCCCCAAGTGCCGGGATTACAAATCTGAACTCCATGTCTCATTTGTGTGATGCTAGGGATTGAATCCAGGGCCTGGTGCACACTAGGCAAACACTTCCAATTTTCACTACATTCCCAGTCCTTGTATTCATACTTTTATTTTTTCTTTAAAAGAATTCTACCTAGCTGAGACTACATAGTGAATTTCAGGTCAGCCTGGGCTAGAGTGAGACCCTACCTAGGGAAAAACAAAAATCAACCAACAGGATATCATGGCGTGAGGACCTAAGGGAAGAGAGCAGGAAGCACAGAAGTCCTGTGTCCTTCCAGGAGCTGGCATGAGGCGATCATTTCTCTGCACTGAGCAAACCTCACTGGTTTTTGGCCTTGCTAAGGCTCCTGAGAGACTGGCCAGTGTCATGACACTGATACGCTCATTGGGAAAGAAGTTCCTAAAGAGCTTGATTATGAATCTTCACGTTGGCTCAATGGTCTCTTCTCTCTTCGGAGTGCAAAAGGGAGTTCCACTTGGCTCTGCTTCCCGACCACTTCCATGTGAACTGTGAGTCATTGAAGTCTGGGCGTGATGCACTAAACCTTCTTGGAACACAGCAGGATCTCTGGCTTATTGAACTTGATTAAAAGGAAAGCCTTTTGCTTTGATCTCTACCCCAGTTCCTGAATCCTTAAAGCATTTAAAATTCATAGTTATACAGGCAACTCCACTCCATTTTTAGGTAAAATTACACAAAGTGACTGGCATGTGTTAGACGAATGTCTCCTAAGGTGGTAGAACCTGACAGGTGAGGCCTTGAGGGTGTCAGTAGGCAAGGGTTTCTTTCTCATCTGCTTCCTGGCTCATGAGGTGAGTAGTTTGCTTCAATACCCATTCCTGCTGTGTGTACAACCCTTGCCACAGGTGGCAGACAATGTGGCAGATGATCTTGAAGTAGAACCTCCAGAGCTGTGAACTAAAAAAAAAAAAAACTTTTTTTTTTCGAGGTAGGGTCTCGCTCTAGCCCAGGCTGACCTGGAATTCACTATGTAGTCTCAGGGTGGCCTTGAACTCATGGTGATCCTCCTACCTATGCCTCCCCTCCCGAGTGCTGGGATTAAAGGCGTGCACCACCACACCCAGTTTAAAAAAAAAACTTTTTATAGTTAAATTTCCTAACTTATTTGATTATAGCAATTAAAAGCTGACTAACACAAGACTCTGAAGTAGAACATTAAAGACTTGCTAAAGTACATTTTTTAATAATTTGTCAAGTGCTTAAGAATCAACATTAGGAAGCTAGAAAGATGATTCAGAAGTTAACGGTGCTTGCTTACAAAGCTTGCTGGTCTGGGGTTCAAATCCCCCCAGTCCCCACATAAAGCCAGATGGAAGCTGGGCATGGTGGCACATGCCTTTAATCCCAGCACTCGGGAGGCAGAGGTAAGAGGATTGCCCTGAGTTCAAGACCACCCTGAGACTACATAGTGAATTCCAGGTCAGCCTGGACTAGAGAGAGACCCTACCTCGAAAAACAAACAAACAAAAAAAAGCCAGATGCACAAAGCAGTGTATGCATCTGGAATTTGTTTGCAGCACAAAGCAGTGTATGCATCTGGATTTTTTTTTCTGAGGTATATATATTTATTTATTTTTAAAATATTTTATTTATTCATTTGCAGAGAGAGAGAGAGAAAGAGAGAGAGAGTGAGAGAGAGAGAGAGAGAGAGAGAGAGAGAGAGAAAGTGCATCAGGGCCACCACCTTGTGGGTCTGGCTTATGTGGGACCTGGGGAATTGAACCCAGGGCCTTAGGCACTGGAGGCAAGTGCCTTAACCGCTGAGCCATCTCACCAGCCCCCAAAATATATTTTTAAAAAATATTTTATTTATTTATTTGAGAGAGAGAGAGAGAGAGAGAGAGAGAGAGAGAGAGAGAGAGAGGCCTCCAGCCCCTGAAAATGAACTCCAGACACATGCGCCCTCTTATGCATCTGGCTTTATATGGGCACTGGGGAATCGAACTCTGGTCCTTCTGCATTGCAGGCAAACGCCGTAACCACTAAGCAATCTCTTCAGCCCTAAAAATATTTTTTTAAAGGATCACAGCTTGGAAACATTGCATGTTCTTTCTCATCTGTTGATCCTAAGCTACAAATGTTTAGATTTGTATATGAGTTGGAGTAGAAGTCAGTAGTAGAGACCAGAAAGCTAGACAGGGCCTGTAAGGGAGGAAGGAGAGGGGAGACCTAAGGGAATGATATTGTATATATGTAAGTACATCCATTTACAGATTCCTGGGATTGCCATGGCCTAAGTGGAATCAGGGGAAGGGATTGAGTAAAGGAAGGGTGGGAGGAGGGTTAATCAAATTTTAATAAGCCACATAGAAACCTACTTCTTTATATAATGGCACACCCAGAAGTCATAGATTGTTACTAGAAAAATTTCAGCACCATTGGAAGGGATACCTTTCAGTGAGTTGTTGACCAAGGAGGTTCCTGAGACCCCCCAAAACATTATAGGCCATTGCCAAGGCTCTTGGTTGCCCATTAGAATGAGAAAATAAGACCCTATTGCTGAAGATCAAACATCCTTGGGCTGCAGGTCACTGAGAAATCACTCTGGAGCTGAGCTGGAAACCTCCTCCCTGCTAACCAGCTGACAGAAAGCTGGTAAAAGCTATGGCTTCATGTAGCCCTATGGGAGAGAGAAGTCATCAATGGTGGTGAACAGCAGTGAATCCTGCAAGCCTTAAGATTGGCCAGCCAGGCCAAATGGTGCAATAGTGGCACGTCTGTTATGGGGAAAACAACCACTCTCTAATTGGACTGGAAGCCCGCTCCACAGGAGAGAAAACATGCCTGGTACTGAAGATCTAGTCAAAAGCCTATGGTGGGGGAGGTCATGAGCCCTAGGGGAGTAATGCCTGCTGTTGTCTGGCTAAATGCATATATTATGCCCACCAAGTTGACTTATAAGCATGTTTTTTAAATGTATACCCATATACTAATGCTACTCTCACTTTTGGTTAGAGAAGCTTCTCTTTCAGATTGTGGTGACCACTGGGATGACTCAAAAGACACCATAGTGCTGAGAAGTGACAGTGAAGTGTTCAGCACTGAGACATCTCTATCACACCTTCCAAGGTTCAGGTTCCATTGCAGAAGAGGTGTCAGAAAGATTGTAAGAGCCAAAGAAAGCTTACAATGCAATCTTCCAAACACAAAATGGCCTTGATATCCATGGCTTCACAAGACCTTCTTAATGGGAGGAAAAGATGATGACATTGAAACAAAATAGAGGCTAATTGAGAAGGGGAGGGAGATGATGGAGGGTGGGTTTGAGAGAGGGAAATGGGATGGGAAAGGAATTATCATGGCTCGTTGTCTTTAAGTATGGAAACTGTCAATAAAAAGGGTTTTTTTTTTTTTTTTTAAGAATCAGGGCTTGGGAGATGGTTTTGTGGCTAAAGGCACTTGTTTACAAAGCCCAGGTTTGATTCCCCAGTACCCACGTAAAGCCAGATGTACATAGTGTCACATGCATCTGGAGTTCATTTGCAGTAGAAAGAGGCCTTGGTGTCCATATACTCTTTATGCTCATAAATAAGTAAAAAATATTTTTAAAAATGAATCACCATTAGAAATTCCGACACTCTGGAGTCTGAAGCAGAAGGATCACAAATTGGAGGCTAGCTTGGCTACATAGGAAGACCCTGTCTTAAAACAAAGATTACCTCTGTGCTATCTATTCCTCAGCTAATGGGCATCTCTGACCATCAACTGAAGGATGGATAATGAAGATGTGGTACATATACACCATGGAGTGTTATTTATCTTTAAAGAAAAGTGCAATAATGAAATTCATAGGAAATTGGATGGATCAAGAAAATATTATACTAAGTAAGGTAGCCCAGGCTCAGAAAGACAAATGCCACATATTCTTTCTCATAAGCAGATCTTAGCTACAAGTTTTTAGATTTGTATGTAAATTGGAGTAAAAGTCAATAGGGGCCAGGCATGGTGGCACAAGCCTTTGATCCCAGTACTTGGAAGGCAGAGGTAGGAGGATTGCTATGAGTTTGAGGCCAGCCTACATAGTGAATTCCAAGTCAGTCTGGACTAGAGTGAGACTGTACCTCAATATTAGGAGAGGGAGCCGGGCGTGGTGGCGCACGCCTTTAATCCCAGCACTTGTGAGGCAGAGGTAGGAGGATAGCTATGAGTTCAAGGCCACCCTGAGACTACATAGTGAATTCCAGGTCAGCCTGGGCTAGAGTGAGACCCTACCTTGAAAAACCAAAAATAAATAAATAAAATAAATAAGGAGAGAGAGGCTGGAGAGATGGCTCAGCAGTTAAAATGCTTGCCTACAAAGCCTAACAACCCAAGTTCAATTCCCCAATGTCCATGTAAAGCCAGATGCACAAAGTGGCACATGCATCTGGAGTTTGTTTGCAGTGGCTAGAGGCCATGGTGTGCCCATTCTCTCTGTCTGTCTTTCTTCTCTCTCTGTTTGCAAATAAATAAATAATATTTTTAAAAACAAACAAAAAATCTCCACAGAAGTCAATAGAGGCCAGGAGGCTAGAAAGGGCCAGGAAGGGAGTGAGCAGGAAGGACTTACGAGGAGGGGATAGAAGAGATATAAGTAGAGAAGAGGAATACTGGAGGTGAGAAGGTTCAAGTTGGGTCAGGGGAGGGAGACGGAGGAGAGGAGGGAGTGGGGGAATGTTAACCAAAACTAAAGACCTTATGAAAAAGCCATAGAGGCTGGATGTGGAGACACACACCTTTTTTTAAAAAATTTTTCTTTATTCATTTTTTAAAAATATTTTCTTTATTCATTTTCAAGCAGAGAGAGAGAGAGAACCACCACCTTGTGGGTCTGGTGTATGTGGGTCCTGGGGAATTGAACCCAGGGCTTTAGGCACTGGAGGCAAGTGCCTTAACCGCTGAGCCATCCCGCTGAGCCATCTCTCCAGCCTCTTTATTCATTTTTAAGCAGAG
>PVHP010042754.1:0-14857 GCA_004024765.1 Zapus hudsonius
ACATATACAAAGAACTACTATTTTCTCAAAATAGAATAAATGTTTAATTAAAAAAGCAGTGGGTATGTTGGATCACCTCTTCAATCCCAACCTTTTAAGAGGCAAAAGCAGGATGATAGTAAGTCTCTGGCCAGCCTTGGCTATATAAAATGTATTCAAAGCTAACCTGAGCTACATATCAAAAATTGGTATAGAAGCACCTAGGCTGGAGAGATGGCTCTGTGGGGATGTCTGCATCATGTGCAAATATGAGGGCTTGAAAGAGCTTGAGGCCAACTGAGTTGGAATTCCCAGCACCCATATAAATAGCTGGATGAAGTTACACACATCTGTAACCCAGTCCTATGGAGAGCAGACACCAAAGGCCCCTGATAGTAAGCTATGGAATCACTGAGTCTGTCCCAAGGAAACACATGGATAAGTGGCAGGAGTGGGGGGCATATGACATTCTCCGCATGCTTCTGCATGCATCTGCACACACATGTATATGGTGTACATGCTCCACGCACACAAAACCCCCCACAGATCACACATGCACATGCACACACACTACACACACATACACACACATCACACACACAACAGATCACACATACACACACTACACACACACCACACCAGATCACACACACACACACCAGACCACTCACATGCACACACACAAACACACACACCACACACACAACAGATCACATGCACCACACACATACAAACACACACACCAGATCACGCACACACACACCACACCAGATCATACACAGACACCCCCCCACACACACTCCAGATCATACATGCACACATATCACACACATGCAAAAAAGAAAAGAAAGTAAAGGGTAGACAAGATAATACTTTCATACACCTGGGTCTATTTCTGGATGTCACTATATCCAATTCATGCATCAAATACAGTTTCCTTACACTTAAATACTTTTTATTCATATTAGGACAAGTTTATTATCAGTATTCTTCATTAGAAATATTTTAGTAACTTTCAACATAATCCTTTATTAAACTTTAAAATTAATTCATAAGTGCCAAGCATCATTCCACTGGGAAATACTTCCTTAAGATATATTTTGTAGAACATACAATTCAACCTATTATAAAGTGTACAGTTGGCGGCTATTTTTACAGAATTTTCACAGAATTGCCCAACCATTACTGCAGTTACATTTAGGACTATATTTTATCACCTTCAAATGCATTTATTCCATTTACCAATCACCCTCCCATTACCCTTCTGTGCCTCTATTCTATCTGTCTCAATACATTGGCTTATTCTGTCCTTTTCAGATAAACAGAAACACACTATCTGGTTCTTAGTGGCATCTTTTATGTTGCATAATGTCTTCCGGGGTTGTTCATACTGTAACAGTATCCGTCATTCATTTCTGTCTGTATTGTTGAGTACATTCCATGTACTAAAATGTCACTTGTTCATTCATTTATCAGTCATCAGACAATTGGGTTTTTCCAAACTGTGCCTCTATGAACAACGATGTATTGGAGTGATTGTGTACAATATTTGGCAATATACCTGAAATTGGTGGTTATATCAATTTACATTTCAGTCAACAGTGTACAAATGTTCCAGTTCTCCATGTTCTCACTTAGACTGACAACATTTAAATCTTTTAAAAGTACTTATTATGTATAATTTATTATTTCATTTCCTTTTGAGAAAGAGAGTGCTATATAGTCCTAGTGAGCATGAAATGGTGTCTTGCAGTTTTGATTAGTGTTTCTTTCCTCACTAATGATATGGAGCCTTAATGTATTTACTGGACATTTGGATATTTTCTTTGGAAAGTGTTTACTCCTGTCCTTCCCTCATTTTAAAATTGAGAAGCAAATCTCTTATCTGGAATATGATTTGCAAATATTGCTTAATGATCTGTGGGCTGTCATTACACTCCCTTGATGGTGTCTACTGAAGTACCTGTTTTTCTTCTAATTTTTTCATTCTTTTTTGTTGTTAATTTTTAGAAAATTCATTTTATTTATTTTAGTACTTTTTTGTATCTTATCTGAAAATCATTGCCTAATACATATTATGCAATGTTTCAAACTGAACTGTATGTTTTCTTCTCCAACATTTAGATCTATCATCCTTTCAATGTTTTCACATAGTAGGAATTTAATTCTATTTAATGATAGGTTAAAATATAACAAAGAAGCTTATTTTTATACTTATTTTAAGTCTACTAAAATTTTATTTTCCTAGGTTCATCAGTTTCAGTAGACTTTATCCCTTTAGGAACTTAATGCATTTCATCTAAGTTTTTTTTTTTTATTTTTTGGCATATTATTGAACAGTATTATGTTAATTTTTAATTTATCTCAGAAATACAACTATGCTACCTCTTTTCCTTATAGATTATAGTAATTTAAATCTCATTTCTTATTTCTTTGTGAATCTACACAAATGTTATAATATTGATATATTCAGAGAATTTTTGTTTTATTGATTTTCACTATTGCTTGTTTTTCTAATTTAAGTATCAACTCTAATCATTATTATAGCTAACCTCCTGTTTTTTTTATTTAATTAGTTATGTTTCCATCTTCTACAACTAAAATATATCAATATTTTAAGTGAGCTTGTCTCATTTTATTCTTTGGTATTCATATTACCTACTCTTTTGTGGACTTCAGCAAAGGTTTATTTGATTACTTCCTTTTCTTGTTATTAACAGATACATTTCACTTCTGTAAGTAATAGGCTTATTACATATGTATATACATGTTGTTTAATAAATTTTCTTTTAATTATTTAGTAAAAATGTCCAGGAACAGCTCTTTTTTGATTCATTTGCCTGTCCTGTTTAATTTAAATCTTAGTCTCTGAAGCTTAGTTTATAATATTGCTGGTATTTTTATTGATTCCTAGCAATTCTTTATATACTAGTGACATTAGCCTTTTGCCTATGAGTCTATGATGATCTTTCCCTGAAATCATCTATTTTCAGATATGAAGAATAAGGGCAAGCAGAGGCAAGGAAATACCTCTGATAGTAGATCATGAATAAAACATAACATGCATCAGGGAGAAAAGAATGATAATATAAGGGGTTTGGTGACAAGCAATTTACTGATGAATTTCAGTCTTAGAAACTGATTATTGTCACATTCAGAGATTTTTCTCCTATGTTGATAAAGCCTGCAAACTTTCACCTTTGGAACTTCAAATTCCAAGTAGAAATTATAGAAGGACACATGGATCTTTTAAAAATATCTTTATTATGAATAATTATATACATTGTATAAGCAAAACTTTGAAGGTGCCCCCATTTCCCTCTTCTCTGTCCTCTATCCACTGGGGTCCCTCAGTGCGCATATTAGATCTGTCCATAGGGTAGGGGGTTATGAACTGCACCAGAGGTAGCCAGTTTTTTTCTTCCCCCTATGTATATTGTTGCTGTGGGGGGACCAATATCTTTGGATATTCTCCCTGACCATAACTCTTCCATTATTTCTGCCCCCTCTTCTATTCAGTACCCTAAGATATAATTGGTGAGTTCTAAGTCTGATTTATTGTTGAGACCTTAAATATATCTGGACCTTTGCCCTGGGTTGTGATGGGTATCATTGGTGTCTGTCTCCATTGACCTTGCATGGGTTATCTGAATTGCTATGGTGATTGGTCTCCTGTTTTTCCCATCACTTTCTCATAGGTTTCATTTGGACCCTGTGTGAAGGCCAGGGGTGGTTCGTCTCCTGTCAGGATGTTAGTCATCATCCCATGTCTTGTTATTGGAATTGGGTTGTCCTGGGCTCTCTCAATGTCTACTGAAAAATGAAAAAAATAAAATAAAATAAAATAAAAAAAACAGCATCTCCATTGGAGACTGAGATCAGTATAGGTTAAATGGGACAAACATTGCTATTTTGGCAAGATGGATACATGAATCAATAATGGATTTCTTTGGAGGCCCAACTTTAACAGCCAGAAATTAGGGACTTTAATGCCCATCTTTGTCTGCATCTTACTAATTATATTAACTCTATTATATCTTGCTTAAGGACTTTTATGTTTTTCAAGTGTAGGTTTTTATTTCCTTAGCTGTAAACTGGATGTGGTAGTAATAATCATATATAATTCTGGCAAGTTCTTTAAAATAGTATATGCAACAAATGTCAAGTATCATGCTTGGCAAATACTAGTCACTCAAGAAATAGTATCTCACTCCCTATCCCATAGTACTGAGCACTGCTCTTTAAAAGTGCTTATACTATAAAAACAGAACAAGGGATCTCATGGTAAAATGCTGCTGAGAATGTGTGTCACAACAACTTCCAAATTCTCAGAACCAACAAGAGACCAATTTTTTCATATTGAAAATGTGCTAAGTCTCTTAGAAATTCACTTTAATTAGAAATAAAGCTGCCATAACTGTCAGATAAGACATATCTTACTACTGTCTGTCTTCATATTGCAAAGCAATATGAAACTCTTTGTAAATTTACATGTTGATTTTTGTCACTAGTATTTCGAGACTTCCCGAGCTTATGTTCTTTGATAGAGGGAATTTCCCCATTATATTTTTATTTTATTATTATTTTTTTTTAGTTTTTTTGAGGTTGGGTCTCGCTCTAGCCCAGGATGACCTAGAATTCACTAGGCAGTCTCAGGGTGGCCTTGAACTCATGGCAATCCTCCTACCTCTGCCTCCCGAGTGCTGGGATTAAAGGCGTGGGCCCCATTTTAATAAATATCTTTTTTTTTTTTTTTACGATCTAATGTTTGGTTGCTCCTTCGCTTGAATCATCTTCTTTTAGAATGTCTACATTTAGGATGTATATTACATGGCACTCTGACTTTCATCTGTACTCTCAATAGGCCTTATAGGTTTTGAAGATTTGGCAATGGTGGCTGGATTCTCAACAGTCCCTTAAACACTGTGTGACCAACTTGTTGGTGGCTTTTGAAGTGATCAGCTCTGCTGCTGCCTTACTTTGTGATGTCTGGAAGATTCTGAAAAAGTGGAATAAGGCACAACAGCTACATCACCATTTTATGGCATGTATGCCTTAACTGAGAATGTTCTCAGGTCTGTGATAATAGTTTCTACTTCATAGAGTTATGGAATGTCATAGTCCTGCATTGTCACTCCTTTTGCATGGTGGGTTTTATCAGACCTGTAAAGAATATTCTTCAGGGTCACTCAGTAAACACAACATTGAATTTTTGTGCACAGTGCATTTGTTGAGCATGTACCAAGGCCCACTACGTGAAGGTCAACAGGGGAATCATGGGAAATATTTAGTAAAGGAACAATTTATTTCCATGGGTTAGCAATTTGGTTATGTCAGGAATGACTCTGGAGAATGGGAAATTCCCGAGTTGCATCCTATATAATGAGGCATTTTCAAAAAAGTGAAAAAGGAATAGCTTTCAGGAGAGAAGGAAATGTGTAAAAATAGGCAGATAAAAATGACTATGGTGCATTTGGGGAACTCAGAGTGAGTGAGTATGATAAGAGTGTAAGTTGTATATTAGTAGAGAAATAGCTGGAACCAGAGTGATTTCAACCAAGAGACAGATTAGAGAAGACTTCCTATAAAATGATAAAAAATATAGATTTCATGGTTCGTGCAGTATGAAGCTATTCAAGGCATTAAAAAAAGAGAAGCTACATGAAGTTTTATGTTTAGTAAAGATGACTGCATAATTGTATGAAAGAGACAGTAGTGACAGGAAGAGGAACAATCCAGTAATCCAAAAGAAATGTCAAGACCAGGGATAGAAGAGACAAGACCAGATAGGGCAGGTCAGAGCATTTGGGAGGAGACTTTAAACTTGATAGCACAGGAGAGACCGGCAAGCAGGAGGGTTTGGATTGCCACACTGAGCTGCTCAGAGGATAGAGAGGATGCTAACTCCGACTTGACAGAAGCTGTATTCACCTCCTCTTTCTTCAGCAAGTGGATTGTAACGATGGACTCTGATGATTGCTCAGTCCCTGGTATGCTAACAAAAATGGAGTCTATTGATTCTACTCTGGACAGGGCTGCCCTATTCCCTTCCATTGATTTACAGAATGAAGTAGATGTAAAAACATGTTGAAGGGATCCAGTGGTTTCTACGTTTGTTCCCTTGAAGTTCTTGAAATAGGCATAGAAAATGGCCTAAGTATGAATCTAGAAAGAGAAAGCATGGGGCATTAATGGTGTAAGTCTATGGGGGAGGCAAGAAAGGTCCTAAAATTCTAGACACCCCAGGAAAGGCATGTTTAGGATTCAACTTTAATACTCCTTCCTCATTCACATCTCCCTGTCAACGGTCAACATGACCTGAAACACAGATATGATATTCCCACCATATTAAATGTATCCGAGATTGAAAACTGAGTGAATTAACATATTTTAACTAGAATGTTACAACATATTTTTTGTTTCCTGCAATTGATGATTAACAGTAAACAGTTACTTGCTTCCCTCTGACCTCCCTCCCTCCCTTTAATTTCACCTCCTTATCTTCCTTCTCTCACTTCTTCCTTCCTTCCCTCATTCCTTTCTCATTACATAATAAACATAAATTGGTAGACTCAATGTAAAATATCTCCCATAGACTCATAGGCTTTTATATTTAAATTCCTGTTGGTGGAGCTGTTCTCAACAGTTATGGAACCATTAGGTGATCCAGTCTTTTTGATGGATGGACCACTTGGGGCTTTATAGTCCATATCTGCTTGCTAGTCTTCCTTTATTTTTTTTTATTTCCTCCCTGCTGATGTGACATTGTGGCAATGTGAAACCAACTTCCTCTTCCTGCCATGTTTTTCCTGCCATTATGGAATTCCCGTGAAAAGTACAAGCAGAAATTAAACTGTCTTTTCATAAACTGATTCTGATTGGGTATTTTGTCTCAGCAATGAGAAAGTAATTGCTAATGAAAATTGGTACTAAGAAGTAGAGCTCTTGTGATAAACTATGCTATGAATAGGTTTTGGGAACTGATACGTAGGAGGAAATGTGGAAAGATTCAGAATTTTGAACTGGAGAAGTTTTACATTGCTGTAAAGATTGAAAAGCCAGAAGTCCAAGAGAAATATGAACTTTGGAGGTTTGCTCATGAAGTTTTATTGCAAATTTGTACCTTCAGGTTAATATTTAATACCTACGAGAATTTTCCACCCATACTAGAATGATACTAGTCCAGATGTTTCACATCTGCAGTATATTATTAACATTCTTTCTCAAGCTTCATAAATTAAAACAGTGGGGATGGTGTTTAATTATATTCTCTTACAGATATGAATATAAATATGAATGGATTTAAATTTTTAAATGATGACATTTTTAACTTCAAAGCAATTTGCTTACAGCTATTTTCCATATACATATAAAACAATGAATATATTTAGATTAAATCAAAGAGTTAATTCCCTCTCTTCTGCCTTCTAGAATGACACTTAATCATATCTCTACTGGGAAGGAAGTATAGAACTCTTTTGACCCTCAGACACAAAGGATTATATAACACTTTTATCATTTCTATTTCAATTCATATAATAACATTCCTAATAACTGAAAATAGTTTTTCATTTTACTTTATAATAGCTAAATGTCAATTCGATATTACTTTGTATTCCTCATGGGAAATATAAATTGTTTATACACAGTAAATAAACGGATTGTGAAGTTGTTCTTAGGAAAAGTTTTAGACTTCTACCAAGTCTCTTATTTAATTTTTAGCTCCTCAATAGGAATGGATTCTAAAATTTTAGTCAGAAAATTATAATTTCATTTTGATGTAAGAACATTGTTAATCATTTTTGCATCACTTATGTGATTTTTAACATAAGCATAATCAGGTAATAGATGTCTACTGATAATGACCATATTTGAGAGAAATAAAAATGTGTAAGATAACACAATCAGCAAGTACTATTTCTTAGTTTTTAATCCCATAAAAATTTAAAGCGGGATTTAGACGACTGGTGTGGACATGGCAATTTTCACATTCAGCATGGAATATGTATCCTGGTCAATTAGACAATTTATCATTAGGCTATTAAATATCTATTGAAAATATGTTACTTTTCTAACAGAAACAATATAAGAGTGATACATATTTTGGTAATTTTTTAAAAAACAAATATTTGTATTTATTTATTTATGAGTAGAGATAGTGAGGGAAAGGGAGAGAGAGAGGGAGAGATGCATCAGGCCTCCAGCCTCTGCAAATGAATTCCAAATGCATGTGATACTTTGTGCATCTGGCTTCACATGGGTTCTGGGGAATCGAACCTAGGTCATTAGGCATTGCCAACAAGTGCCTTATCCTCTGAACTATCTCTCCAGCCCCTAAATTTACTTTTTGTTCATGGTTTTCAAAATGATTTCAATCTTTCATTAAAGGAAAGATATAATGGGTGGCTCTGTCTGTTGGCACGAGCCTCTGGGAGGCAGAGTATCTGTTCATTTCTTGACAGACAATAAACACAGAAGAGGCTGGAAATAAGGATAAGTAAACACTTTTAAGTCTTTGGGCATCATTTTGGGCATCCAGAAGCTAAGGAAAAGGCCTTCAAAATATAAGCTTGTAGAGAACATTTCAGATTCAAACTAGCCATTAAACATTAATTATATAATCATTATATTATATTAATTATACATAACACTGTCCTGAAAAAGATTAGTGGCATAATTTTAAAGGTAAGGAATGACTAAAACATAGGAAAAATATGAGAGAATGAGTTAGAGAACTAAGAATCCTAGCTTTAAATCTCATATGTAACTTTTGGAAAACCCCTTCAACTCTCATGTCCCCTGTTTGTAAAGATATATAAAAAAATAAATAGATAAAAGTCAAATTCATTGATGTTTAGGTCACCTCCAACTATAACATTTCTGCTCCTAAGTAAGATAATTTAAGTGACTAATATTAAACTCAGCCTCAACAAACCTATATATTAAAAGAAATGCAAATTGATCATGGCAATATGACTCTGTTATGGTTTTATAAATCTGATTTTCTCACCTCCAAAACCTACCTGCAATATGGAAATGTGGTAATCAAATATTGATAATGCTTTGACTAAAACAGCAACAAAGAGAGCTCAATGAAAAGAAAAGGAAGTCTTCTGTTGTATGCTAGCATTTAATTCTCTCAGCTACCAAAGCTGACCTCCCAAGCCTTGCATCAAAGGGAGATCATGCCACACACTTCAAACCACTGAAATATAAGCAGAATTGGGTGACGATGGTTAGCTTGCAAAAGTCCAATCATGTCAGTAAACAAGTAAAGCAGAACCCTGTAAGTCAAACAACCCTCAGGGCTTGGAAGGATCATTATCCAGAGTTCCTGTAATCTAGTCCCTAATATGATTAAATTTCAACATAAACAACAAAACATGATAAGGAAGAGGAAGAAATAGAAAAGGAAAATCTCACAAGAGAAAATAAGTAAATGAATACTGTGTGAGAGAATCTAAGAATTGAAAAACAAGCTTCAAACAGTCATCATAAACATACACATAGTTCTAACACTCACTCAAGAAGTAGAATCTACAATTCCAGGCAACCTTGCTAGACAACTCTGTGCCCACTACAATGCAGAAAAAGGAGGACAATGTAAAGGAGGGAGAAGAGGATGAGGAGGAGGAGGAGAAGGAGCTAGGACAATGGCTAATCAAATAGATGAAAAAGAAAGTCAAGCTTGGTTTCTCCATTGATATACTTACAACACAGATTTTATGGGAAGATAGTTGTGTAAAAGTCACTCATCAAGGAATAAATCAGTCACCTCAGTAGGTGCTCTTTAATTTGGACACTAGAAAGTATCAAATCCTAAAAATTGATGGTTCAGTCCCCAAGTTGCACTGTCTCCTATAGACTCCATCTGCAGGACTTTAGTTGTTTTTTAAGTACTTCCTTCAGGCCAGACACAAGTTGGGGTGGCCACAAACATCTCCTAGGCTTTCATTTATAAGCTTGAATGTCTTATAGAACTTGAAGGTTATGATAGGGAGGGTAGAGTCATTTGGGGAAGGAATTATGAGCTCAGAGCCATGGGAAACTGCTAAGCATGCACATGAAAATCATTAGCAGAATTTATGTCAGTGAGTCAGAAAGATCTCAGTTAAGTGTGCTCTGGTAGCAACACAGAGGCAGCCTGAAGAAAGGCAAAGGAGTACTTGTTACAGGACAATATTACCAGCAGCTGCTTCAGAATGCAATGATTTAACTGGACTGTGGTTAAAGTGCTTGCTTGCAAGTCTACTGATCCAAGTTCAATTCCCCAGCACCAATATAAAACCAGATGAACAGCCATAGGGTCAGTAAGATTAACTCAAGACAAGGTCTCCCCTTACCCCCTGCACACACATACACACACACACACACACACACACACACACACACACACACACACACACACACACACACACCACAGAAATTAAAGGAGGCACTCAGAACCCCACAGTGAGTACCAATAACCCCACTGAGAAGGGACTCAATGGTATGGGGGTGGGGAGAGAGGATATAAGAGCATAGCATGATAAAAATAAATTTTAATTTACTAAAAATGAAGTGATGCACAGGTCTGTAATGTGAATGTGCTCAGAGCCAGAAGAATCTGGAAGCTTGAGTGGCAAAATAGCAAGAGAGACCCTGTCTCAAAAAGATGAAGGAGACAGAGGGGCGTGACAAGATGGCCAACCTGTAAAAGCCTCAATAGGACACTCCCAGTAAAGGTTTGAGTTTCCAGCTGGGATTCAGACCCCAAACTCCAGCCAGCCCAACCTGAAGCACACCCCCAACCCAGCTCCTGCACCAGCCTAGACCGGGTTCCCAGAAGGCTCTCTGCTTGCACAGAGGAAAAGAGAGTCACCCCTCGTCCACCCTAAGATCCCACCATCACCCATTTTCTCCTCCTGAGCCCCTACCTCTCAGCACCCTTTCCTCCTGGGGCTACTTCCCTCCAGCGCAGCACCCGATCCTATCTATCTATCTATCTATCTATCTATCTATCTATCTATCTATCTATCTATCTGTCTGTCTGTCTGTCTGTCTGTCTGTCTGTCTGTCTGTCTGTCTGTCTGTCTGTCTGTCTGTCTGTCTGTCTGTCTGTCTGTCTGTCTGTCTGTCTGTCTGTCTGTGTCTGTCTGTCTGTCTGTCTGTCTATCTATCTATCTATCTATCTATCTATATTAGAACTAGATAATCTATATAGTATATAGATTATAATATATAACTATAGACAGAATGTTCAAGTCCAGCCTGAATATTTGACAACCTTTCTCAAAAATACACATAAATTATGAATAGTTGTTCACTGTTTCTAATCACTAAATGCCACAGAAACTTCAAGGGAGTGTTACCTTCACCTTCTAGAAAAATAATAATGCCAAATTTTAATAAAGATGTGCAGGAAAGCAAAGCCTTGTACATTCTTGGGGTATCCTGGGGTGACTTTAAATATATATATATATATGTAAAATATATTCACTAGATTAAATATGTGAACAAAATGTTTAAAGGATATGACTTCACTCCTAAATTCATCAATGTATCATTCATAACAGTATGTAAATAACTTAGATGTTGATTGAGAGATGAGTGGGAAATGTTATACAAATGTCTGTGTATACAGAGGCATTAATATAGCACACAAAATATGAGGTTGTATACATTGAATGCACTTAGTTTTGTTTGTTATTTATACCTTAAAAGAGATGGAAGAAAGATAGAACCCATATTTCTCACCATCTACAATACATTTTTATCTCGTACAATGAATAGCATCTGATATTTTCATCCACAAAAATGTCTCTAAACACTTTGCAGGGACTGGACTTTCTCACCAAACTCTATAGCAATCCTGTAAAGATAACACTTTTCATGTCATCATTTTTCAAATGAAATTTTGTTCTCAACTACTGAAGGGATGAATTATCTGACCCAGATGCAATTGTGACTGCCAGAGAGCCACATTCTCAATGAATACTGAAGGAAAATTTGGAGCTGTTTTTTTTTTCAATCCACCAGATTTACAGACACTCCTAGCTATTAACAAGCAAATTACTCCTTCCAGTTGTAAAAGCCACACCACATGACTTCACATCTATGAGCAGTTGCACAATTAGAAGAACACTACAGAGAAACTATCAGAGAAGTCACTGGTCCTGGGGATGTATTTCAACAGATAGGGAAGTGTGCTTACCTTATAAGCATGTGGACCTGGGTTTGATACTAGCACTACCTTAACCTGATATGTTTGTTTATACCTGTGATTCCATCTCTCAGGAGGTGTAGAGCGAGGATCAGGCTTTCAAGGTCATCTTTAGCTACTTAGGAAGTTCTAGGACAGCTTGATCTATATGAGACCCTGTTTCAGGAAATAATCAAGCCAAAAAAAGACACTGTTTTTAAAATTTATCTGAGTTTCCACAAGGTTCTATGCAATATGGTCTTTTCTTTTCTATGTATTTTATCACGATATATTCTTATATTCCCCCCACCACACACACTCTCTCGTTATCCTAGGGGTCCTCCTCAGTGGGGTTATGGAATTCACAGTGAGGTCATGAAGACCTCAGTTGGCCTCCTATGATGTAGCAGGATACCATGCCCCAGGGTTTTCCTACCCATTATGTGGCTCCCTTATCCACAATGTTCCCTGTTGGCAGTCTGAGTCAGTTTTGAGTTCTTTGTAGCTTTTAGATTTCTGCTTTGGTAGGTTTTCATTGATCAGCATGTTTATCACCACCATCCAGGAGCTGGTTGCCAGGCTAGCAGTAAGAGCAGCAGTATTCATATTTCAGCTTCCTCTGTAACTTTTACTGGTCCTGGCAGATGTGGTAGAGGTGCCTAGTCTCATGGTCAGCAGTCGGCTAGCTTCTTGTCTTATTGATGGATCGTGGTTCTCCGTCTTATCTGCCAACTAACTGTATGATAAAACAGATTATTCAACCAAGAGTGAGAGCAGCTTTAGTTAAAGGGAGTATCCAAAGTTATTTGCGAAGTTCTTAGTGAGTAAGGGCACTCTTCTTCTCCATAGAGCAATGGGGGCTTCCCTCTGAAGTGTGAATTTCCTGGCCATGCCTATTCTGACTTGGATTCCAGTACCAGATATGAATTTTCTCCCACTGAGTGGGCCTTATGTCCAATCAGAGAACAGTTGGTTACCTGCAGAGGCTGTGTGCTATTATTGCACAAATATGCACTTCTTGCACAGCTGGTTGTCTTTGTAGACTGCAGGGTCTCCTGATTAATCATGCTGCTGGTGTGGGTCATCTTGCAGCAGCTCCCATTGGGTTCTCCAGCACTATGAGGGCTCATCAGGAGGGACCTAATTTTCCTTTAGGTTCCAGCATGGTATCCTATATCCTTTGACTGCAGCCTGTGGTGTTTTCAGCAATAAGGCCTTACCTTTGATCTCTGGAAGGTAATGAAATATTTTTGGCAATGTTTTGTATTGTTTTGGGGACTATGGAGGGCATCCTAGTTCTGGGCCTGGGGTTTAACACTCAGAATCTGTGGCTTTAAGATTAAGCTTTTTCCACCTTCTGTCCAGATTGCCATAACCCCCATCCCTCAATATCAAGATGTTAGCAAAAATGACGGTTTCTATGGAACTGATTCATGTCTTCTTAACTTCCCTGTAACTCCCTTCCCACTCTGCCTACCCCCTCTGCAGTATATATTTATAATCAGCACCCATTCTATGGGTCTAACTCTTTGCCCTAATTCTTGGTGACACTGATGGTATTTCATTCACATACTTGAATATTAGGTTTTCGTTTTCTGTTTTCACTCTTTCTGAGTTTATTCATTTGTATCATGCTAATTTATTTTTAGCCAATTCATTGATAACCATGCTTGTTATAGTTCTATCTTACTTTTGAGCCCACTAGTGCATTCTGGGAATCCTGATTTTGTTGGAGGCATGAGATAATAACAAACTCGGTATAACACAAACTATAAAAATGTGGGTTTGTTTCCTGGGATCCATGTAACATAGTGGACTGGCATGGTAGCCAATATGTAGAAGGCTGGGGGAGGTGTTCAGGGCTAGTCTAGATCAAACAGTAAGTACAAGGCCAGCCTGGGCTTACATAATGAGACTGTCTCAAAGTCAGAAAAGCAATAGTAAAACATGTCATAGCAGATTAACTAGGTAGTGTGTGAAAGCATTGCAAAATACATAACAATTTCTTTACTGTTTTATATAGTTTATGTACAAATGTATTACCATTAAAATGTTAGGTGTCATATCAGAATCACATAGAAAGTCTTCATGCTTTATTAATCTGTGTTTTATGAATAGCCAACTTTTGCCCAAACCATAATAAGATTTGCTGTAATTACCAATCTCATCACTGTGACAAAACATGCAGCCACAAGCAGCTGATGAGAGGAAAGTGTTTATTTTGGTTTATAGTCTTGAGCAGAAGTCTCGTGATGACAGGGGAAGGCATTAAACGAGCAGAGCCTGGACATCGCTTTTGCCACAGCAGGTAAAAAATGGCAGCAAGGGCGTGAGCTGAGATCTAGCAAGGAAAATCTGGATATAGCACTCAAAATCCAGACCCCAACTCCACATCCAAATTTGCTGCAGGTTATGGACCAAGCACTCAGAACACAGGAGTTTATGGGGAACATCTGATTCAAACCACCACAATATGATCTGTGTATTGTTTTGCTTATATTCCATTTAGAAAAGCAAAAAATAGAAGAAAAACAAATAAATGTAAACAAATTAAGCGAATTGCAGACCATTATCAAAGATAAAGAACAGGATCCAAAACTATATCTTTACAATAGAGAAACACAAAATGCACATATATGTTTTGAACTTGAGGGAATTAACATTAAAAAATAACATAAAAATTACTTTTTTTTTTTT